>JAHDVE020005520.1:0-181271 GCA_022606495.2 Halesus radiatus
AATAAGGTAAATATAATTTTCAGGTTGTAGTAATATGTAGAAAGAATTACTATGTTCCTCTTGTTATTCCCTAAAAATGCCATCATTGTTATCACACCTATATTTTTTGCCATTTATTGGTGGCTGTATTTTACCTTCATCAAATGATAGGCAAAACTACAGCTTACAAAATGATGCTCAATGCTTGTTCACATAAAAAAAATCATTATTTTGTCTTTCAGTTGCAGCTGGTTCAACTGCAGTGTTAGGAGGTCTAGGGGGCTCGCGGGGTACCCTACTATCAGAGGTCCTGTCCCTCCGGAGGCTGAGATCCGGGCCCCCGGCGCATCGGCTACTACGGGAGTCCCGAGACCTCACGGAAGAGGGTATGGAGTCCGGGGATGCGGGAGGAGGACACGGAGGGAGAGATGGGAACAATACTCAAGCTGGCGGGTGAGATGTTTGATTACTTTTGGGCACTTTGTTTTCTAAAAACTCTGTTTCATTTCTTTTAAGCAGATATAAAGAGAGATATTATTTTTGGTTATTATAATTAAGATTTACGTTAGTGGAAAATAAACTTTATGGCAGTTATGGAGGTGTATGGTAATGCTATATAAATTATCCCACTAAAACATGTTATTTACTGGTTAATATTATTCATTGAATCCATGTTTTCGTATGAAGTTACAACTGAAAATCCTTTCAAGAAACTCACTTGCTTACAAAATACAACAAAGCAGGATATTATTGCACACCTAGCATTTTTCCATAGTAAATGTCAATTATTATTAATGGTTAGGTTAAAATGTTTTAAAAAACTTTCAATGTATGAGACGATGTATGAATGTGAATGAAGCAAGAGGTGTATGCCAAGATCGAGTTGTTTGGCGGTCCGTCCTCTCTGCCTACCCCTGCGGTGAAACGGCGTGATGGTTAGTTAGTTAGTTAGTTAATATAACAAAAACATTTAAAAACAAAGTTAAGAAATATGTTGGAAAATGAAGGTGTTGAAAATATTTTTAAAAAATATACATTACTTGCATATATGCATATACAACAGAATATCACACTCATGTAATTTTCTTGGGAAAAATAACATATATTTCTATGCATACTAGTACCGGGCGTTGACAAAAATTCCATCCAACACCAACGCCGTTATTGTTGGTGATATTCAATTTTTGAGAATAGCCGTTGAAAATAACGTTAACGCAACGATAATGATTACAAAACAAAAATAATACAATAAAAATAAAAATAAAATACATGTTTAAAATTTTTATTAAATAAATTATTCTAAGATATAGTATTTACTATCTACACATATTATACATATTATTAAGATTGGAAATATTTCCATAAAGTCACTTCTATTATTGTTCGCCATTCATGTATGTAAGTTTTGGGCATATTGCCTGTTTTATGTACTAAAGTAAAAAAACAAATAAATAATAAATTATGTTTATGCACTTATAAAGGCAATTCACGTAACTATTCCCAGTTCAAACACACCAAACGTTTATTATTTTATGGTAGACAAATAATTATTTTGTTCACTTACCTAGTATCATTTATATTTACATGAATCTAATTTCACTATTTTATTTTTTCTTCACTATTCTGAATTACAAAAAAAAAATGTACTTCCTTCTGCTAATACTAACTATTAAAATTTATAACATACTATAAATTGTTAATAAATGCCGATCCCAATTCAATTACTTGCGTAATAGGTATTTGCACTTCGGAAGTAAAACAATGAAACTAATAAAAACAAATCAAATACTCGCGACAAGCCAAGCTAAACGTGTAGGAGTTTGACACGGCAGTCTGCAATGTCGACAATAACAAGAAACATTAAATAACGGTCACATCGTATCAAGGAATCCTTTCTAACGGGGGATACCGCGGCCACCAAATAATAATCCTGTAATAATGTTGAAAGTTGAAATTGTTTGAAGACTTTCGTCCGTTGGCAGGCATTGGAAATTATTTTGTATTGATAAATTGTGATCCGTTACACCAGTAATATTTTTTCTTGCCAACGATAGATTGGCTTGACGCTTGACGCTACGTATCGGCCATATGGAATACCAAAATCCAAAAAAAATGTCTAGTAGGAAAGTACAACACCAAAAGACCATTCCAATCTATGCATAATATCATTCACGAAGTGTAAACTGTTATTCCTTTTTATTTATTTTACGCCAATACTGCTAAAAATAATAAGCACATGGCTGGTTGACTCGTTGACTCCGTTGAGAAATATTCTTAATTTGGTATCATATTCCAACAGTTGATAATATATTTTTTTAACAGTGTTGGGAGTTGACGGCATTTAGCTATTATTTCCAACGGCTAGTTATAATTTGATACAGTACTAATGCATATCTAAGTTAAAATCAAAAGAACCTTCATTTCATTGTGAAGGAAATTTACACATTTAATACTTTCATCTAATATCCTTTGGATTGCAATCTTTGGAGCATAGACGTCAGGTGGGAATGCTGTCCTTGTTCTACCGGTATTTTAATGGAAGATGCTCCGAGGAACTAGCGTCATTGATCCCTTCGGCACCGGTGTATAGTTGGGAAACACGAAAAAACCCCGCCCAACATTTGCACACGGTTGATATTTGTCACATGAGAATGGGTCGCTTCTACGACTCGTTCTTGTGTTCAACAGCTCGGCTGTGGAATGATATGCCGGCCTCTGCGTTTCTTCCATCCTATAACATGGGTCTCTTCAAGACCCAAGTTCACTCCTTCCTATCCTGAAAAGACCCTCCACATAGCATACCCAAAGATGATATAGGCCTTGAGGGAAATTATTTCCCTCAGGGTCTCCTGTGTGGAGTTACTGTAAAAAAATCCTTATAAATTTGCAAACTTATCATTATTCTTCTAAGTGTCAAAATAATCTTGGTATCTCACCCACTCATTGCCTAAGTAGTATGTATTCACATCTAAGTTCCTAATAGATGATATTTAAGGAGTAATAAAACATTTTACTTTCATTTTACATACATTTTACTATAAACAGACTCGCATATTTAAAAAAGCAAATTAGCCATTTTCTATCATGTCATGGAAAATAGTGGTGTTATTAGAAATACTGTAACATGCTGTACTTTTTTCTTCTTTTTTTTTATGTTTATCAGACCTTAGTTTTTTTTTCTTCTCTTTCTGTGATTTTTTTTTTACAGTAACTCCACATAGGAGGCCCTGAGGGAAATAATGCTTTGTGGAGGGTCTATTAGAGGATAGGAAGGAGTGAACCTGGGTCTTGAAGAGACCCGTGTTGTAGGGGGTAGGAAACACAGAGGCCGGCAGATCATTCCACGGCCGACCCGTTGAACACGAAAACGAATCGTAGAAGCGACCCAATCACATGTAACAAATGTCAATCGTGTACCTATGTTGGGGGCGCTTTTGGTGCCGGAGAGATCAATGACGCTAGTTCCTCAGAGCATCTTCCATTAAAATACTGGTAGAACAAGGACAGCATTCCCATCTGACGTCTGTGCTTCAAAGATTACAATCCGTTTGTTAAGATAGGCGAATCTATCAAACGGACTGCCCGTTTCTGCACAGAGCCAAGGGTTTTTTCATATATATTTTGGGGCTCTCGACCAGAGGTGGCTGCCAAATTCTACAGTGGGGCGCACTTAGGATTTGTACAGGGTCAGCAGTTGTGTACTATTAAACATCTGCGGGCTCTGTACAGTACGCCCAGCTTCTGAGCAGCTAACCTTGGTTTCAATAGAGCCCCCATACCTAAGCTGGTCACTTATTGCATACATATTATTCTTTATGTTCTATTTCTCTTATTTCTTTTTATTACTTACCATCTCTACCGAGTGATGACTGATAACTAAACCAAAAACTATGAAACTGTGAATATTTTTATTGGATTATAACACTACGCACTTTCCAATGCTAATTTTATAAATATAATCATATTAATACTCTGTAAATGTTCCTAAATAATTAATAAATAAATCTTACATTCATGTGTACACAACTAATGAACACTAACATTATAAAATTGGGTCTGTTCTCTATTATCATAATCTATTCCAGCTGGTCCAGCGGCAGCAGCATAACTCTGGCTGCAATGGGAGAGTCTCCACCTGTGGGGAGCAATCGACCAGGCTCCGGGGGCAGCCTCCCAGCCCCGACTACGGCTCCGGACCCTGAAGTGGCCCCTGACTCCAAGTCCTCGCCCCTCCGGAGGTCCCGGACCTGCTCCCCGGCTAGGAGTCAAGTCAATGTCCAATCCATTGTGAGTTGAATTACGTTGTAGTTGTTTTATAAATAAGAATGCATAGCTTTTACATAACTGCATACCCAAGTTACTCAATATCTATATCATGTTCCAGAGTTAGTATTTGCAAACAAAGTAATGTACTCTATTTGCCAGTATACCAAAGTTCGAGCCAGTTCCACAATGTTTATGCTGTTCATAATGAGGTTAGATCATAGTACATTATAGATATATTGCCGTATTAAGTAAAAACACAGTATCTTCCTTGATAGTCTCATGAAAGATACTGTGTTTTTACTTACCACGGCAGTATAGATCACACTTCATTGATCACATCGATGTCGTCAACACACAGATAATCATCTTCATATCAATACTCAATAATGAAAATATTATTCTTTATACTCAAGAAAGAATTTTTGACCATTAAAATGAATGTTGATCAATTAAAGTAATTTAGTCCCATTAAAGTTGTAAATTCGTTAAGTAAAGTTTTAAATATTACATTAATAAGTATTATTTGACGAGATGGGATTATTCAGAAATAAAAGCTAATAATAATAAATGCATTGAAGAAGATAATATTGACAAATCTCAACGAACCATAAAACAGAAAAAGACACAGAAAATTTAAATGTAACACTATCAACTGGGAGTCGAACCCAGATCCTAAATCTGGGAAATAATTATAAATTGAAATATGAGATAGTAAAAATGACAGAAGATATATAGGTCTCAATAACTCAATTAGGAGAGTGTTGTCCCGGTAAGACAAAGGATCTGCGATCAATTACCACTTGCGACCGTTACCTTTTTATTTTGTGTATCTTTTCCTGTGTCATATATTAATGAGATTTGTTAATATGTTCTGTTAATATATATCTTGTTATATGATTTGTTAATACAGTGGTGCCTCGCATAACGAACGCCTCGCACAGCGAACGCTGCACACAACGAACTTCCTTTTCGTTCATTTCACGATTCATACAACGAACTTCGCTTCACACAGAACTTCGCTTCACACAACGAACTTCGCTTCACACAACGAAGTCGCCCACTTCACACGATCACTGCCGATTTATTGCATCCTTCCGCGCAGGCAGTCGTTAGTCACTGAGCAGTACGCTTAACTTACGCACGTGTCGCAGCAATCGTTCATCATTACAACGAAGTCGCCCGATCTTCTACGATCACTGCCGATTAATTGCATCCTCCCGCGCAGGCAGTCGTTAGACTCGTTAGTCACTGCGTAGTACGCTTAACTTACGCACGTATCGCAGCAATCGTTCTTCATTACGAATTAAATCGCACACGTATCACGGCAGTCGTCCTTTTAAGATAAACTCAACATTTTTTTTATATGATGGGTTCTAAAAAAAGCAGGAAGGTGATTTCTCTTGAAATGAAACAGGAAATAATTAGAAGGAGTGAATGTGGGGTAAAACAGTGTGACCTCGTCAAAGAGTTTGGCCTCAACAAGACCACCATTTTCACCATTTTGACAAACAAGGATGCAATAAAATCAGCCAAAGTAGCCAAAGGAGTATCAAAACTATTTAATGAAAAACATAGATCTTCAATCCACGAGGAAATGGAGAGGCTATTAGCGATTTGGATTAAGGACAGGCAGGTGAAAGGTGACGTAACAACCCAAGATATTATCTGTCACAAGGCCAAGATAATTTATGAAGATCTAAAGAAAAACATCCCTGGAAGTAGCAGCAATCAAGATAATAAAGAAGATTTCAAAGCCAGCAGGGGGTGGTTTTTTAGATTTAAGAAAAGGTATGGAATCCACAGCGTTAATATGCATGGTGAGGCTGGCAGTGCTGATAAAAAAGAAGCAGAAAAGTTCTCTATTAATTTTCAAAAATTTATTATGGATGAAGGATACTGCCCACAACAAGTGTTCAATGCCGATGAAACGGGTCTTTTCTGGAAAAGAATGCCGAGCAGAACCTTCATTACAAAAGAAGAGAAGAAATTGCCAGGACACAAAGCCATGAAGGACAGACTTACCCTTATGATTTCGTCTAATGCCAGCGGAGACCTCAAGATCAAACCTCTATTGGTTTATCACTCTAATAATCCAAGAATTTTTAAGAAAAATAACGTTATTAAGTCCAAATTGCCCGTCCATTGGAAGTCCAATCAAAAAGCCTGGGTGACCCAAGTTATCTTCAACGAATGGATTCTGGAAACCTTTGCTCCTGCCGTGAAGAAATTCTTGTTGGAAAAAGAACTGCCGCTCAAAGCCCTTCTGATACTTGACAATGCCCCTTCTCACCCAAAAGATGTATCTAAATAAAAATAATAACAAAAAATTTATCTTTTTTTTATGTCATCTTACCATATTTTATGCTACAGAACGAATTATTTTTTTTAACATGTATTGTTATGGGAAAACGCGTTTCACATAACGAACTTTTCGCATAACGAACTTGCTCCTGGAACGAATTAAGTTCGTTGTGTGAGGCACCACTGTATATATCTTCTTCAATGATTAATTAATATGACTTTTTTTATATAATTTATTAAAAAAAGTAAAATTGTATTTTTAATATTACTTTTTTTTTTGTATAATTATTTTGTGTCATAATTATTAATGAAAATTAATAAAAAGTACTTTGTTTACACCACTGTTTAATATATAAATATGAACATGTGTCGGAAGCGAAGCTTCCCTCATCAGGATACACAGTATACTAAAAATTAATTAAAAGTATGGACAAATAATTAACATAGAAAAATAATAATGTAAGAATAGACAAATTACAAACATAAGCAAAAATTAACAATAAGTGATGAAAGTAGGCAAGTATTTAATATATTTTTTTAAATAACTGAACAAATAAAAAAGTTGTTACAAAATGTTTTATAATAAATTTATATTAGAAGTTTAAAAAAGATTTTTATTATTAATTTAAATAAAATCATGAAAATAACAATGCATAAAAAAAAAAAAAAACTCTATTATTAAAATTAACTAACTAAATAACCATCACCCCGTTTCTCCGCAGAGGTAGGCAGAGAAGACGGACCGCCAAACAACTTGATCTTGGCATATACTTCTTGCTTCAGTCACATTCATACATCGTTTCATACATTCTCTTCTGTTATTCTGACTTCTGACTTGATTATGCTATGTCTTACTATGGCGTCCCCGACTTCATTCACATTTGTGTTATATATTCTCCTTACATTCCTTTCTTAATTCATTCACTCTACTTGCCCAAACCATCTAAGCGTCCCTTTCTTAACCGTTTTAGTGGTATGCTTATTTTGCAAGTATGTATATAAATTGCTACAGATATTCTGTGTTTTTTAATAAAAAAAGTATGGTATTTAATAAAAATACAATAAATATCAATCAATTTTAATGATATTTTTTTTTTAATTATACAAGTAAAGAATGATATTTTTTTTAATTATACAAGTAAAGAATGAAATTTTACGAATATTATAGTTCTAAATAAAAAAAACTACACATTTCGACTACAAAAAATATTAAAAAATACAAAAAATGTAAGATTATTTCACTTCACAATTGTGTTTTCCAGCGCAAAGTCCATGTAGTCCCTTTTTACAGCGAGCGCATATGAGATTGGATCGCCTTACCTCATTTGCTTTGCTGCACACATTCATTTATGAGAACAAAGGTCTCGTCCATAGTGCCGCTGTCTTTTAAAACATTATGATCATCCGCAATAGGACTAACTTCCGACATGGTGAAAAATATTGATTCGCTTTAGGGTGTTTTTATTTTAACAGGATAAACAATTAATACAGTTATCAAGGCACGCGCCAACCGCAATATACCACTGTCAAATTGAACAAGTGCTTTCACGAGGATGACAAAAACCACACTGAAAATTGCAACGCTATAGCACTGCGTTGCATTTTACGTAACTAAAGGTTACAGCACGATGGCGCTAATGGTTAATTTTACTCATTACGCTTACATCAGCCTTGCATTTTTTGTGAATCCAACATTTTTTACACATTCATGCATCGTTTTACCACATATTCTCTTCAGAGATTTCATTTCTACAGCATTCACTCTACTTTCATCTTTCCTCTGCCAGTTCCATGCCTCACCACGTTCAGTCCTCCACTAATGGAGTTTCCTGTATTCACCCTTCCTTCAATATCCCTTCAGTCTTTCGATCTCTCATAAACATATTTCTCAAATATACAAACTCATCGACCTTCTCCAAGTATTCATCATTCACCACTATATTGCACACTGCTTTCGTACTCTTTAGTCTTCATTAGCTCATTCTTCATACATGCTTCGTTCATTCTAGATACGAGGGACTGTGGAACTTCGACACTGTTAGCAATTAGCACCGCATCATCATATTATATGAATAATATTCTAAATGTAGTTATTAATGTGAAAATAAATTTAACAGAAAGCGATTTAAACAAAATATTCGATTATTAATAATATTAAAATTTCAATTTTTTCTAATTATAAACCAGTTGAATTCGTGTGTTCAAATTTTAAACATTTATGTTAAAAGAATGATTTGTTTCCAAAATATGTTTGGCAAATTCCGAATAATTATTGCTACTTATTCATTTGTAATGTGTCCGTTCTTACATAATTATTTTTCTATGTTTATTATTTGTCTATACTTGTCATTAATTTTTAGTGTATCCTGATGAGAGAAGCATCCCTTCCGAAACATCTTCATATTTATAAATTAAACAGTTGCGTAAACAAAGTACTTCTTATTAATTTTATAAATAATACTACTTTTCAATTTTCGAATAACTTATTGAAGCTTGTAAATCTCTTTGTAATATATTTTTAATCTCTCAAAATGAAACATGATACTTTTCTCTTCTGTGTCTTTTCGGTTTCATGTTTCATTTTGAGAGTTGTTAATATTATCTTGAATGATTCAAAATAATATTTCAATAAGTTATTCCAATAAAAATAAAGAATTTTGATATTTGTAAATGTTTGATCAATTTCACTTGAATTATAATAAAATGGAGCTTACTTTGGGCAGACAGACACGCCCACAACAAACTTCAAGTGGTTTCACACAATTACGTGATATCACAGTTATATGATTTTTTTCACCTAATTGCTTATAAACTTACGTGATTAGTACATGCTCAATTAAGACTTACTCAATGATAGCCGACCTCTAATAGCAGAATGCACCAAAAGATGAAGAAGTCCGTATATCACATCAGTCTCCACGAATTACAACATCTTTTTCTTTTCCAGATTTCCGATGTAGATTCCCCCGCAATGTCCTTTGAGATGAGCACCAGCGAGCGAGACTCGGATGCTTCCTACGACCCCCGGCGTACGGCCGACCTTCGAAGGGCCCCGGCACGCAGGTCGGCCATGTCCGCCATGTCTACCATGTCCTCAGCCACCAGCGGCAGCGCCAGCACCCTGACTAATGTGAGTCCGACAGGTAGATCATGAGGGATATGGCATATGCATGAATACTTACGTAAATGTAATACATATATTTTGGGAAAAGAAAACTCTATTTTATTGTTATCATCTAATTGGACACCTTAGAATCAATCATGGTCAAATTTGCCCTAGAACAAGTGTGAGACAACAACAAAATGTGTCACGGGTTTAATCGATGAAAATCTCTATGTTTTTCGTATTAACTCACTTTGATCATAAGAGTCACACATGGTATTCATAAAAGTAAACAAATTTTTTTTTTTCTAAAACCTCTGACTAAAGCTTCGGTCACACGGAGTGATAACGAAGTTGCTGTGTTACCACAGCAAGTGATTGCCACTTCTTCTAGCCGCCAGTAGTACTAGAACCCGCTAGTACTTGCAGCAAACACCTTGTCACGCGAAGCGATTTCAACGCTACTGTTCAAATAAAATGGGTCGAAATCACTTCGTGTGACTGAGGCGTAAGTCAAAGTTTTTCCTGTAAAAATAAAATTAAGTTTAGCGTTTGGTAAATATTTTGGCCAAATTGTAATATAAATTATAATTTTCCACTTTCATGGTGAATTGTGGAATACTTTACGACGTATTCTTATGAAATCAGTTTACTAAAAAGCTTTCAACAATCATGGATTGTGAATATGTAGTCAAATTAAAAATTTGAGATTTTTAAAAATATTGTATCCTTTGTTTGAGTTACCTGGAAAGTCTGTATCTGCCTTGTTTTTATTCCAGTTTTGTTCCCTTTAACAACTTTCTAATGTTTTATATTATTATAACACAATATACTTGTACCTAATAAGTATTACAAAAAACTTAAAAATATTGAGTGTAAAATAACAACTCAGCTTCACAGCTCAATTTATGGAGACAAAATGGACCGGGTGACCAAACCTGCACTCTTATCGGTCAAAATGGTTTTGACCACTTTGACTAAAAACTTTTACTAAAACATTTTTGAATTTAACCACCTTTGATTCCAAGGTCATACTTATTTGCATGCTAACTTGTAGTACCCAAGATATTGTTTTCTATAAGTTACTAGTATAATGCCACCACTAAGAGGTTGCCCGCGGCGAAATCAGAAACTTTACAATAATGGCAATGCATATATTTTTTAAATTGTTGTGTTTTTTTGTAGGCACCCAGGAACAGTTACTGTAGTATAATTTTTTACTTAGCAGATTCACCTGAGTTTATTGAAAAGTTAAAACATTTCGTCGTTATGCCGGCAAAAGATATTAAGAGGAACAGCTGCGCTGCATGTTTCATACATACATTTTCATACATTTTTTTGAATAAAGGTAAAGTAAATATCTAGTACGGATGAGAAGTATTTTTTTAAATTATGAAGTATATGGCATGAAAAAAAAAACAATTTTCATAATTTTAGGGGCAGGTTAGAAAATTATTTACGGGTTAAATATGATTATGTAAATAAAAATAAAAAAACAATAAATTTAAAAAAAAAAAGTTTTTTCGGCTCTATATCTTAAATAATGTACGGCAAATTTGTGCTCCAAAGTAAATTGGTCATTTTTAATTTAATTTAAACTCCACCATAATGCTGATTTTAATATTTTTTAAATTTTATACTTCATTATATTTTCAAAGCAGAGAGGGTAAAACTTTTTTTAAATCACCGTTAGCCCCCAAATAATTGTAAAAGGTGCCTCTAAAATCGCGAAAAATCAATTCCTTTAATGGCCTATATTTCATAATGTAAAACAAAAATAAATAAATAACTTCTAATCCATACTAGATATTTACTATACTTTTTGATGAAAAAAAAGATCATAAGGTTTAGAGTATTTTGGCCTCAAATCCAAAATTAAGTTTTGTATGTAACAGCCCGCGCAGCCGTTCCTCTTAAGTAACATTTAAAAAACCTTTGTGGAGGTCATTTAAAAATGTACTTAACTCATAAATGTAAAAAAATTATTATTATTTATTTATTTATTTTTACATTAAAAAGGGAAATGAAATTAGTATATATAGTGCACATGAAAGACATTATTGAACGATGTCACAATTTTTTATACAATTTATTCTGGAAGAAATTATATTTTGGAGACGGTGTTGCTTAACAGATATTGCCAGCGCAACGACGATACAACAAATAATACGGTGTCATGTTTTATTTTTCAACAATTAAATCTAAATTTTGAACTCCACTAATCGTTTATTCTAAATTGTGCATGTGAGTGAGTCTACTGCTCATGAATATTTTAAGTCATAGTTTTAATGTATAACAGATGTACGTTGTAAATTTGTTATTTTACAATTATATTAGGTTAGGTTAGTTAATGTAAAGCGCACCTGAAAGAACCTTGACAAACTGCGCTATAGAAATTAACTCTTATTATTATTATTATTATGATGGAAGGGATGTTACAAGCTGAAATATTGTCACCTCAGAAAATCATATGAGAAAAAGAAGTTTTTAGTGGGATGTGCTGGTCTTCGGCAGTCACCCAAATAACCCCTTTCTTTTATGTTTTTTTGATGCGTACAATTTGATAAACAATATATTTAATATTTATCATCTTGGTGAACCAGATCTTAGGAATATTGTCCTATAAACATTTTCAGATAGATTCACACCCATGATTTAAAATATATTTGTAGAAATGTACAATAGCTGTGTAGGTAAAAGATTGTGAAAAGTAGATAATTATTATTTTTTTCCAGGGATGCTATTCACCTGCGCTCAGCACCACCAGCTGCGCCCGAGTGCGGGCCACCGGAGGGAAGGAACGGAAGGAAAGAAGAAACCTGAGACTTAGGGCCCCAGTGTCCGACCTTAGCTTAACTGCAGACCTAGAATTAGACTATTACGACTATAACGTAAAAAACTCTGAAGCTGCTACGGGCTCATATCTCGGAATGGACCCTGCTTTCTTAGTTTGGATACCTCCCCTTGATGAAAATGAAGAATTTAACCACCACACATATGAAGAAATATTGCCGAAGGTACACGGAAACTCTGGTAGCAATACGGAATCACCGGAAGACAACGATCATCCTTATTTAGCTAAACCAAGACTCAAACCGGACGATAATTCTTCACAATCCTCTCCAAGGGTCGATAGGAAATTGCTACTAGCTAAAAACAATATTGTGCATCCTTTGAATTTCAGTATTTCTGATTTAGCGCCTGTTAAATCAGAGCCATCTTTTGACATTTCTAAAATGTTTAATCCGAGACGCGACCCATTAAAGCAGGTTTCCATACCCATGACAGAGTTCACGTTTGATAACAAGTTTCAGGATTCTGTCGATAGATCACGCCGTCAGTCTGAAGAAAAGGAAACTGTTTGCGAAAAGTCTCCCAGTGAGAAATACGTCGATAATGCAGATATTCAATTTGCCGATGAAGATTCCGATAGTTCTAACGAGTTGAAAAGCAAAGATGTGATGGAAAATGTGGGAAAATCTTCTAATAATGTTGTTTCTACTTAATCTGTGCGGAATTATCTTAATATTGGCGGCAAAGTATTATATTTTCGTTCGTGTTAGTGTCAATAAGTTTTGTTTTGTTTTAACATGGCTGTACGCTGTATATAAAGTAAATATTATTATGGTGTAATTTGAACAGAATAAGTTACTGTTAAAAATAATCAAACGTCGAAAATACAATCGTGATTATAATTGTAAATATGACCTGGATTGTATTTATCTCTCCGAGCTTTCATCAATTATATTTTCTTAAGTGTTCTTGTGCGTTTTACATTCAGTTGGGAAACAAGTTTATCAATATTATTGTTGATTATTACGGTCGCAAGCTTTCAGGGTTTGTGACGAACGAATCTTCATTTTAAATAAAAAAAATTATAACCTCAACTAACTTTAACTAACTAGCTATCTACTTCTGGCTAACTAGCTAACAACTACCACTAACAAACTAATCATAATATAACTACTAAATACTACTTCTTAATTTTACTAAATTGATGTCCATTTCGTATAATTTTTATAACTTACATTTCTTAGGTATTGTTTGGAAAACAAGATACCACAATAATACATAGGTAGGTATAGCTTGGCAATAAAATGTATACAAATGGAACTAATTTTTTTCTCATTACGATGGCACCACTAAGCTGTACAATTTAACTTAGAAATTTGTTCTAGACATCTAAATTTTTTCACATTCGAGTTTGAAATTTAGTTTTAAAGAAACAATCCAAAACAACATAACTCGATTTAATACATATTTTTTTTATAAATTTATAGTTTTGATCTGTGAATTAGATTTCATTTTATTTTGATGTAACATCTAATAAATTAATATTTTATTACACTATTTTCAGAAATACAAAATAAACGCCTTTCCATGTAATTATCTTCCATGCGAAGCTTTAAATAACAAAAAAAAGTTTTATAGGCATATAACATTGTGTTAGAATATGATGTAGAATCACCTCCTTTCGGAAAGAAGCACCAATTTCACAGCCAAAAATATGCATTTGGACCATTGTGCTATTTTAAGCATAATTTAATTTTCCTATGAGCCATCTTGGTTGGTGTTGTCATTTAAAACCTTTTTAACGATCGTATCGTCCTCAATTATCTCTATTTTTTAATTTGAGACTATAGGTACCCACTGACGAAAATATATCTATAGTGCGATTTGATTAATTTATTGGATTTCTTATTACTTATTGATTAGGTATAACTGTCGCCTTTACAGCTGTGACATTTCTTTCGAAATATGCATGTCTATAATTCATACGGTCATGTTATCATGTCTAAAACCGCTGCGGCCACGAAATTTCGCATCTGCGGCGGCAACGAAATTCGCTTACTTCAACTGACCGGAGTTCCGTTTGCTCTGATTACAAGCCTACCAAAATTATTTACAGTTTTACAGAATAATGTTTTAATATTTTTTAAGTTTATTATTCTTTAATTCACTTTCTTCCCGATTTACAGCCATAAGTTATCCCCTTTTCGTATGTTTTTTAATCTTCCTGGGATAAATCGTATTCAATTCAACTCAATCAATTTTTCACTTTTTGCCATAATAAATAAACTTGAAATTATAGCGGTAGCGAAGAAAACGCTGTAAAAAAATGTTACAAAACCAGCAAAAATCCGTGCAGGTTTCAGCTTGCACATACTCGTACATAAGCCGCATGAATTGAGACAGCTGCGAACAATTCGCACCTGTTTTGCACAGTTGACGGAAAATTGCTAATTAGTATTTTACGACTAGCGCCAGTCTTATAAAAAAAATAGAAGTTATCTTTTTCAAAGTTTTACCCATCAATTAAAACGCCACTGCTCTTGGAGAAATAATTACATCAAAGCTACAGCTTAAAAAATAATAATTCGGGAAGTGTAAAACTTAAAACGTAGAACGTAAAACACACAAGAACTAAACTGTTTGCTTTTAATTATTTACATAACATGACTGCAACTTTGTACTTTTATCATAAATATTGTCTTCTGTCTTAATACTTAAATTATTATTTAATCTATGTAATAGGTAATGATTTACGAATAAATTGTTAATACATATTTTCTTAAATAATAATAATACTGGCTTCATACATGACATTCCACTTATACTAAATGATATTTATTTAATAATAACATGTACATAGATTAATTATTCAATGGCTTCGTATAAATATCGTCGCAGTACAGCGAAAAGTAACTAAAGTTTTGATTAAAATGAGTTACAAACGTCGTAGTACATAATTTTGTATTTCGCATGTTTGGGTAATGTCAATAAGTGTGTGATAAATTCCTAAATCCTATTATGTTGTGGGTACGAGCACTGAATCGAATTATTTTATTTTTCGAATATTTTTATCTACTTCACATTCAAATATATTATTTGACTTAATCAACAAGATAACTTAACAGTTTTTTGCTCATGATTTCACCAAACAACTTAATTAAACATATCGGGTACCTAATTATCTTTATTAATAATACGTCTTAGCTTATTTCACAAAAAATCATCTCCTTCCTACAATAAATAGCGCTAAAACCAATCAGTGACTGAGCACTCAATGTCACTTTTTCACTTTTTGTGTCTGTGGATGATAAAATTATTAAAAAAAGTAATACGAATGTTTCGTACGCTATTTTTAAAAAATTATTTATGTTTTTATTTGTTGTTTCATAATGTTATTAACTCATTCTGGGTTGAGCTTTAATTAATTAAAATATCACCTTAACTCAAAATTCCTATTTTAACTAAAACATGCCCGCAAAAAATCATTAAAAGTAAAAAATAAAAAACGCCACTGCTTTAACCTCAAAGAAATAGTAGTAAACGTATATTTTATTTTTTTATTAATATACAGGGTTATTCAAAATGATGGACTCAATTTCGCACGTTCTCCTTGATAAACGCGGTCGGTCCGGGCTTTTTCCTTTACAGAGATATCCAGTTTGCTCAAATTATTGATACCAACGACAAATGCTCTTTCTAGTTGGAGGTTCAATGTAAAAATGGTGATGAAAGGTACGCTGCACTACAACCACCGACTCAGTTTTACAGAACTCACAAACACAGAAACCCTTGTTCTGCATAGTAGCCATTTTACTCACAACGCGCGAAATGCACTCTAGCGGTCGTTTGCGCAACTATGATTGATCTAGCGGTGGAATTCGAAACTTTCGGACCTCCTCTTTCTATTGTATCGATCTATGTAGATTATTCTCATATAACGTATAATTCAGGAAATATAGCGGTACGAAAGTGAGTCCATAATTTTGAATAGCCCCGTACAGAAGCAATTTAAAGATCTGATTGTGCCATAATTATATACGCATTGTTAGGCATAAACACCTTTGAATATAAGCGTTCGCACCAATTTTTTTTTTTTTTTATATTTCATAAATTAATGCACATTTAAAAGTGCAATAAAAAATTCCATTTATCTCAAAACTGTCAATTTGTTAGCGTTAGTGACTCCACTCTATGGCGACGATATATTTAACTGTATTTTAGTGTTAAGCTATTTTCAGTACTTTTATAATACTTTCCTGAATTTTTCAAAAATCATGTTTACTTCTATAAACAAAATTATATATTGCAGCTGCTCAACTAGTTGAATTGTAAAACTTGAGGAAAATTCAGGTGTCAGCAATCACCTTTGTCCGAAAGTAATTATTTTGCGGAAAATGTATAAATTGGGATGTGCAATATTTCATACTTAAGGAATTATAGATCATAACGAGTTTATTATTATTCAATTTTACCCGTGAAAATTTAAAGGGTCAACCTTTCGTTTCCTAACATCATAAAAATATGCAATATTTGACATTTTTGGAGTTGAGAAACCTCCTTACCGAGCTTTTTTCTGCCTTGCTTCGTCATCATCAGGGCGTGTTGGACACATTCCACATCTGCTCTGATAATGGATACCCCAAGGCTATCCAAAACCTTGACTCAAGAAGACGGAGGTACTTAGATCATTAAAATCTCGAAGCATATCAATATAGCAGTTATGCAATATAAAGCACATTCATTTAATTTTAAAATGTTTACTTTCGCTTTGAAATTCGACTTATAAGTACTTTACCGCTTTCAGCATCATTCCTCGGGTTCACAAAGAAAAATATTGATATCTCATAATTTTATGAAACAATTATCCCCGTTTTACATTATTGATTTATTTCGATTAAATGCAAATATTATTATCAACAGCTTTCCTATCAGGAAACGTATAATATAGAGCTGATGGATATTGAATCTGAAACGCAAGTTTATAATTCGAGTACTATTTTTTTTGGAGTCTCTCTGAATTGAATATGTATCTAACTTAACTAATTAAAATTTATTTTGTATATTGTGAAAAAATATTACGTCTGAATTGAGAGGAGTTTTTTCAAGACAAAAAAAATTAATCGTTTCTGATCTAGTTTTAGTTACTTGTCCTTTTTTAAAGTTTTGTTCTTACGTTTTCTAAGTATTTTGTAAAAATGTTAAAAATTTACTGAACCCAGAAAAGGATTATTTTCATTGTTTAGAATAATACTGTCAGTGAAAGGGTTAAAATTAATTTTTAATAATCATCTTGTAATTTTTTGTACAACCCTGTAGCTGCACATCTAGCTATAAATAATGTTTCATTTTGAAATATAATAATGTGTACATAGCATGTAGCCATTAAGCAAACTGAAAAATGTAAGTAACAATATTTATGTATCGAACGTATCTAATGATACCTAAAATATTAAATTACTATGTAGAATTTTCTCGCAATACTTTGTGTTTATCTCAAAAATGATATCATAGTCGATAAGTTATCTAGTCAAAAACCAAAAATATTTAAATATTAAACAAGATATGAATTTCAATGTTTTTATTTTATTTTTTATTGTTACTAAGTATAATACTATACGTAAGTAATTGGTTTTGTAAATTAAAATTAAATTATTGTTTAATTTATTATAAATTATTTATGTTTTTTAGAAAAGATGTTGCTTTATTTATATTATGGGAAAATAAAATGATTTGAAAAAGCTTCTGTTCCTTTTTTATATACACGATTTTCTACACTGAACATGTAATCCCTAGAAGTGCGATCTACAACGATTTTAAATAAAATTGATGTCGCCAGTTTACATTGAAACTTTCGACTCCTAGGACGGTCCCCGTGGTTGAGTAGTTACGATCCTTTGCAACGAATCTGGAGGTCGTGGGTTCAGAACCCGACATGCGCAAGTAAATTTTATTTGATTAAATTGTGTTATTTAACAATTTATTCATTTCAAATAATATGTAGTATTTTTGTGGCATGTTCCAGAGTGGTAGATACTATCAGTATCACCCTGAAAGACCACCATTCAGAATCGAAACATTGATTGAAATGGCTGTAGCCGTGTTTGGTGACCAGATCTGAATAGCAAGGTACTTCTCGACCTTCGTCTCCCCTATCTCCTTCTCCTTAATACCTTCAGCCTCACAGCATACCCCGATTGGGGATGCCATAGTCTCACTGGCTCCAGACGGTTGGGAGCAGCTGAGACTCTTGTGTAGTATCAAAAAAAAATAAAAAGACAGGTCAATGTAAAATTGATTATCAGCTCAAGGTGGAATTTCGATATTTAAGTGTGTTTGATCAATTTTATCGGAAGTAAGGGATAATTTACCTTACTTCGAACACACTTCTAACGGTTTATCCTTTCACTGAACTTCCTATAATAGAAAACAAAATCATTCTTCTGTATTTCAAATATTTTTTGCTAAAGACGTTTGGAAGGATTTGAAGTGAAATTAAAAACGAAACACTTAAATAATAATATGTTTCTCATTGCGAAGTAATGAATATTCATTTGCTTTATAATTTTGATTCACAAACTCACAGTTCTTGTTGAAATTAATGTCCCATAAAGGAAAAAGCCTTCCGAAAGTCGTTTAATTAAAAATTATAATTTTAAACGCAACGGAAATCATTTGGAGTTGTTAAAATAAAATGTGTTTGCGATTATTCTGAATAATGTTCACGAAATTATAGCTTTTACGTAAGCAGAAGGAAATATTATAAGATTCCGAACACTTGGAAGGTAGCAGTGTGAATTAATTAAATAAAAAAAACCTTTTTTGCGATACGGGTCAAAATCTTGGGTTACCATTGCGGCGTCGCGGGTTCAATCTCCTCCTGATAGCTAAGTCATCCATCAATGCTCAAGCAACATTTTCAGCTTGTTATGACAGTAGTAGGATGCTGTAAGTCTGAAGGAAGTGGGGGAGAGAAGAAGAAAGGATGATGATGGTTTTTGAGTTAAGTACGTACTTCGCTAACTAGATCTGGTCCATTAACATAGCTAAATTCATGAAGACCCAGAAATATCCTCAGTATTAAAACTGAACATCGTTTAGAGAGGAGATATATTAATACGAAAGAGAGAGGGAGCGCGCTAATACAATTAATGCCTGGGGCGTAAGCGATCGTTTAAAAAATATTTAAGAGGAACGGCTGCTCGGCTTCTTCATACAAAATTGATTTTCGGATTTGAGGCAAAATTCTCACCCAAACCGAATGATCATTTTTATCTATCAAAAGGTATAGCAAATATCTATTACGGATTAGAAGTATTTTTTATTTTAAGTTATGAAATATAGGCCAATAAATAAACCGAGTTTTCATGATTTTAGAGATAACTTTAGCAATTATTTGAGGGTTATTGGTGATAAAAAATAAAATAAATTGATCCGTATACTACGAAAATATAATGAATTATAAAATAAAATTTAAAAAATCAATAAAATAAGCATTATGATGGGCGTGAATTTTAAATAAAACGATTAAATTACGTCGGAACACAAATTTGCGTACGTAATTTAAAATATCGACCCGAAAAAACGTATTTTTTTAGATGCGTTGTTTTATTTATTTATTTTTTAATTTTATGTAATCATATTTACATATCGGATATGCTAAATAAAAAAAATATATATCATTAACCCGCAAATAATTTACGAAGTTGCCTCTAAAATCATGAAAAATCGATTTCTTTAATGGCCCATATTTCATAAAGTAAAACAAAAATAAATAAAATACTTCTAATCCGTACTAGATATTTACTATACCTTTAATTGAAAAAAAAAGATCATTTAGTTTGGGTTGGTATTTTGGCCTCAAATCTAAAATTAAATTATGTATGAACAGGCCGCGCAGTCGTTTCTCTTAATACAATGCGATATACTTAGAATATACCAAAAATCTCATAACTACTGACTTAAGTAGTATTATAAAAAGGAGGTGAATGAAAGAGAAAGGTTGGGTTACAAGGGGGAGTTAAGAGATACAATTATATCGGCAGGACTTACCCTGGAGATGGCCTCTTAGATGAGAAGTCTGGTCCAGACATTGGTTAGCTCAGATCGGCAGTGGCAATAGGTTCTTATCATTCAGGGTCGTGAATCGACCGCAGTCTTATAATTGGGTTGAGGGAGTCTCTAATTCTACGTTAAATGAGGCGAGTAAAGTGCTTTCAATCTCAGAGTTTATTTTAAGAGTCGAACAAACATAGTAGGTTGTTTATATGGTAGTCATACTAGACATGATTCTAACGTAAAATTCTCTCTTTCTGATTTAAATCTCTAACCGGGAATTGCAAGTATGACAAAGGCTAGTACAACACATTAAGGGGAGATGCAAAATCGGCTTACATGAGGTGATCTGGTCGGATCTAGCGGGAGTTGCTGTCAAGGACGCCAGGGCTGGACATCTCCGCACTGAGTTTAAATTGGCTTTTATTTGGCAAGTCACCATGTTGGGTGCTTTGGCAGTAAATGGCAAGACTATTGTTGTTACTTTTACGACTAGAAATCTGAATAGGGATTACTTTTTAAAAAAATAACATATCGTTTTAAGTGCATAAAAACTTTAAAGCTTTCAAGGATTTTTTAGGTTATAAAAAACGACGCATCGATTCTGAAATGTGATTTCTTACTAAGGCGGTTCTCAGAGTAGCTTCCTTTCTGGTATATGGTATTATGGGATTTTTATTTTTGTTGGAAAAAAAATCAAAATCACAAAAAATATTAGAAAATATATCAACCGAAAACTTTTTTGTTTTGAAAAATTGTAAAATGTTAAATTACTAGCCAAACAGCAGAAACCCGCAAAAGTAGGTTAAAAAACAAATGTAATATTTTCCTACGAATACGCAAATAATTTAAAACGTAAACGAAAAACTCTTTCGGCCTTTTTCGAGTTAACCTATCCTAACCGTAAAATTACAAAACTTTGGAAATATCGAGTCCCCGGGGGTTTTAGCATAGACGCAGACTGGGAAAAGTTGCGACATGGAAAGGTTACCTAACACATTGATATATCAACTGTGCTAGTCACTTTGTTATTAGCCCAGATTCTGTTGACTTAGGTCCATTCAATCTGCCCTTAATAGAAAAATTTAATATCAAAGTTTTGAATGGCGGGAATGGCTTAGGGCCTTTTTGGGAACCCGGCAAATCGAAGTAAACATAAAACGGCTGTTTGTTTTATTGCTTTTGTTTGGTGCCGGTTTCTCGAAGTAATCTCACTCTTCCGTCTTATAAATCTTAACTGAAGCGATCCGCATTTTATAGCGGTTATTGTATTTTATGGCGAATTGCGTAACCCGTTGTGGTGTTATTTATTCATCCATTATTTATTACTAAACTACCGATCTAGATGTGAATGGTTTCTACCCATGATAAAATTATGTTTACTTATGAAGGGTGGGATATAAAAAAAGTGTTTTTATTACTAATACATTTCTTTTTAACATATGATCATATGATAAAATGACCTAACACGAAAGGAGAATAAATCAAAATAAGAGAGGCAGGGGCGAGCTAGGTGTGCCGCCAATTTAAAAACAGCAACTAAGTAAGAAAGGTTCGGCTTGTTTACAAAAATCGAATATTTTGTTAGAGTATTTAGTTTGACCCTTTTAATAAATGTTTTGTAATTTGCTTACCAAAATCCAAATCATGCGATACAAACGTGAATGGCAGATAACCAAAGCTGATGCCAAAATGTGACCTTGTGTCTCGCCGTAGAAGTCCTAATTAGGGCAGGTCTATTAATTCTGACGTAAGTGCATACGATTGTTAATAAACATTGATAATAGTGACCTACCAAATAAATAATTTTTTTAGCAATAGGCAATAAAAAATCGATTTCAAATGTTTGTGGTTAATTTTTTAAATCATCTTCTTCATCTAATTCCCTATCCATAAAAGTTTTAAATAAAAAAAACAACAAAATATTAAATGGTGAATTTATTGGAAAATATTTAAATTAAGATGCGTTCCATAAACAAAACAAAAAAAAAAGAAATATAAAATAATTTTTAATATTCGCTTTAATCGTCCAAGTTTTCCATACAAGTTAGGCCGAAATTTTGTTATTTTACACGTAGACTCGTACATTGTTTGTTTATCATTGTATGATTCTATGAGAATAAGGAACTCCAGTGAAAAATATTATCGTTTTAAAAATTAATATTTATATAGATCAGCAAACGCCGATTCTGAATACATAACTTTTAATATATATAATTTATAAATTGTTATTTAAATAAGTGAATAAATAATCATCTCATCAAAACACCTTGTTATATTGGCACCATTGTATTTGGAATATCTTACGTCACGTGTGTATTCTGTTTTTGTATTACTATGGAGATTTTTATTTTTCGATTTTGTTTTGTATTTTAAATATGTATTTTTTTTAGCCTTGGTGAGATTTTAACTTAATTTGGGTGAATTTAAACTGTACAATTATTGTTCAATATAAAAAAGTAACCGAATTTAGATAATTCACGACTAAAGCAATTGTAAATATGAATATTTGGGTAATGTTAATGCTCAATACTATTATTATTCTTCGAGTTAAAGCTTCTAAAAGGTACATAATGTTATTACTTGTGTTTAGTTATGGTTTACAATGAATAGAATATAATTTACGTATGGTAAAGCTCATCCTTGTTTTCGTATTTGATATTCTAACCTCAAAACCGACCGGCCATAGATGTGGAGCGTTTTGGCGGAAAAATTAAAATTTTCATAATTATTTTAACAATGAAACCTAACTTTGGAAAAAAAACGAAATATGCAGGTATTTAAGTTTGAACGTCATCATTATTGATAACAAAAATGTTAAAAAAATCCTTATTGCAGAAAAATATGATGTCAACATTTAAAATATAAATCCATTAATTATAATTTAATTTTCCTTACTCTTGTCCAAAAAGTGATGTATGAGAAGTATGTCATGTCATCAGTAAGTTAATACTGATGTAATCAGGACCCGCGAAGAATAGGATTTTTTTTTCTAATTTATAAAAATTACAAAATAATAAAATTACATAGACTAATTCCACAAAATGAACATCGACGAAGTAATGGACAAAGAGAATTAATATAGTCGTATCTGGGAATCGATAAACATGACGTAAAATAATAGAGTCTCATTAGCTCAGTAGCTAGAGCGTTCTCCCGGACAGAGGTCCTGTAGTCAACCTTTTTTTCTCTTTCATATTTCATTTGAGATTTGTTAATATTATCTTCTTCAATTATTATATAATGCATTTAGGGTTTTATGATTCAATAAATTATTCCAATAATTTTTTTTTTTAATTGTGTTAAATTATTTTATTGTTTTTTTTTTCTTCATAAAATTGCTCAAGTATAAAAATTGGAAGGTAAAACGATATTAAGAATTTAATTTAATAACGCCGATGGAAAAAGTTTTCAAACTTTTTAGACATGGTAGGCAAGCTATTTATGTTTTCAAAATTAGGCCAAGTTGCCGCTACCTACTTAAAAACATTCAAGTAAACCAAATCATAAAGTAATAAGCAATAACTTTGCCGACCATTCTTGATTTACGTCTTCTTTGAACTTTCTTTTGCTATATTTCATATTACAAAGATATGATGCCATAACAAATAAAAAAAGTCTAATTTCAAAATTTAATGGCATTTCAATTCAGGGAGGAAGATAAAAGAAAGTTTGATATTATTTTAGTTTAACCATACTTTGAAAAAAAAAAACATTTTCACCTTTTCTACGATCTATAACACGATAGAAGGAGTGGATCTGATTAAAAGTTTCTCTATCGGCCCATTGAATGCTGGACGAATCAAACTAAAGCCCGATTTAAATAGGTTAGATATCTGCTCATAAATTTGTTCGAAAAAAACTTTAGACGCTTAATAGTCACAAACAATTGTTCTACCTAATCTTTTCGTTCGATCTATGCAATATAATTATTTATTTATACTCGAGTGAACATTTAAGAAAACATTTAGCTAATCGAAGGAGTTTAAACGAATTTACTCCCATCCTAAAAGACATCCTAAGCAGACGTGTCCAATATATTACATAGTATCGTGTATATATTACAAAAAAAGCTACAGCTTACCATACGATCATACATCACAATTTTGCATACACATACTTTAGCGACGAGTCGTTCACAAACGAGCCGTTCATTTGTGACTCCTCATTTTGATGAGGCGTGAGCGAACGATTCCTAGTAAACCGCACCAAGGCTCAATTGAACTGTGACTCTTTTTGACAAGCCACGGAACCACTTAAAAAAGATTGTTTATTTATATAAAAATATAAACATATCTCGGATGTTCGATAGTATTCTACGTATTTATATGATGATGCATTTTAAATAAGGTCCTCTGTTCAAATTTATTTATATAAAATCATCGTATGCATGTCTGATTTGTTTAAGGTTAAATTATGCCCACGACCGTGGGATTTAATATTTGGGGCCATGATGCATCTTAAAGTATTTGTTATATAGGGTTCACACATTCCTGTGTAGGGTTAAGAATAATTACCGTATCTATACGTGTGTAGGCAGTCTGGCATCTGGACGTTATGTACCTACACCTATACGCTGGGAGTGGTATGAACTGGGCATGAGCTCATGAATTGTGAGTCCTATGAGTGGGGAGTCGTGGAAGCTATGGCCGGCTCGTGGCAAATATGTGTCGTCTCTTAAAATGAGTCATGACCCATCGCTAACATATTTACGCTAATATAATCCTATGAGTAGAATATGCTCTTAGTATCGCCCCGGTGAAAGACCGCCATTTAGAATTGAAATGTTGTTTGAAATGACTTTAGTTATGTTTGGTGACCAGATGTGAATAGCCAGGTACTTCGTCTTTCCATATTTTCCCCTTTTCCATTCCCTTCAGCCTCACAACATACCCCATTTGGGGGGTGCCAGAGGTGACCACGCTCCGGAAAGTTGAGACCAGCTGTGGGACTTTGGTGCAATATTCCAAAAAAAAACTATTGATGTCACCCGCTTAAAAAAACCGTTTAACTTTATCGAGCCTTCTTTCTTTGGGACACTTCCGAATCGTTCCATCAATTAGCACATCAAATTATATTCCGTTGACGCTCCTTCTTCGTTCATTAGCTTTGCATATCCAAACCATGAAAGCTTCCCTTTGTAAGTCTAATTAATTACGCCTTCAAAGAGCTTTAGTTAGTATCGGATCTTTTTATTAGTAAGTTAACCATACCCGATTTAACACATAGAACTACGTCTTTGGGGTGCATTACCAATGCATTCAGTTTACTTTGGTTAATTGTCTGCAATTTTCAAGGCTCAAAGAAAACTAGAACGGTTAGCTTTGCTTCCATTGACTTTACATATGTACTTACCAGTGGCGTGCAGTTCATAAAGTCTAAAATGCTGAGCCTTCCCTAAGAAAAACGAGAAAAACGAAAAATAAAAAGATATTATATATATATATTAGAAAAACTACGATAATTTTCTGATCAGAGTGTTTTTTTTCTTCATGAATTTGGCAAGGAACGTGTACGCTAAATTATTCAGTTGGCCACGACAATCAGCGGAATATGATAAAAAATTGTCGTTTTCAAGTATTCAATGCACAATATTCATAGATAATATTCATGTTTTAATGGAAGTAATCTTCCCAACAAGCCCTCCGTTGATATGCTTGGTGACCGGCTCAGGTATGCTCCATCGAAGCCAAAGTAAAGTTAGCCGCTCAGAAGCTGGGCGTACTATATAGAGCACGCAGATACTTTAATAGTACACAACTGCTGACCCTGTGCAAATCGCAAGTGCGCCCCACTGTAGAATTTCGCAGCCACCTCTAGTCGGGAGTCCCAAAATATCTTTAAAAAACCTTGAATGTGCAGAAACGGGTGGTCCGTTTGATAGATTCGCCTATCTTAACAAACGGATTGCAATCTTTGGAGCACAGGCGGACTACATTACGCTGGTAAGCCGAGAAAATTATTCTACACATATACATATATTTTTAATGTTTTTTGTTATTTTACATGGACGTTTATATATATATATACGTCCATGTAAAATAAAAAAAAACATTTACAAAAAAACATATCCAACAAACTTAAAACAATCTTACTCTAAAATATTTCTACAAAAATATATCAACAAAATAAATAAAATAAAAACATAAACAAAAGCAATAGATCATAAATAAAATAATATTTCCTTATTTCTAATACAAATAGCTTTTTCCATCTAGCCAAGTTTTCAAAGTGTTTATTCATTGTTTAGTTTTAATACAATTTTTTATTTCACTGGATAACACATTTATACAACTAGGAATCATGTGTTCTAAAGTTCTTTGTCCATATTTGTTTTTATGCTTAGGAACCATTAATCCTTCATTAAAAATAAACACTTTGTTATAAACCACGGATTTATTGTATTTTTACGCCAACCGGTTTCGCTTGGATAAAGCTTCGCCAGGGCAAATATAATAAGTAAAGAATGATACAGAGTTATCGTATATATCAAACAAGTTTTGTCGTCGGCTCATAAAGCTGAGTGATACGTAACTCAATCTTATCAATATTACTCAATAATATATTTTTTTTTTAGTAATCAATTTTAAATGCATTTCGTCCTAACAGCACCAACCAGTACCTATAAAACACATATACATAATTGTTTACTGTATAATATATGTTTTTCTCATCTCTTCATAAGTACGTTCATAAGTTTTTTTTTCTGTACTATTCTTCACATCTCTTTATACTTAATTATTATACTTTTTCTAGATATACTATATACATGCTGTGTCGATAATAGCTTTTTCCCTTCTATTTTTGTATAATGGCACTTAATATGAACTAAACTTGTAAATTTGACTGTCCTAAAACGGGATTTATTCCCAGTTGGGCAGTCAAAGCTTTCTTATATTTTATTGTTGAATAATGTCTGTTTCAAAATAAAAAAAATAAGTAAATATCTAGGTACAGAAAACAATATAGTGAGACAGATGTAATACAAAAAAGAGAGAAAAGAGAATAAAATATTAGAGGGAGACAACAATTGTAAAATATTATGTGTTAGAAGGAGACAATACATGCAACATTGTGATGGAGACATAATGAAGTCATTATGACAATCGAAACCGGTTGGCGTAAAAAATACAATAAATCCGCGGTATGTAACAAAGTGTTTGATTTAGTTAATATGACCTCAAACCACAAAGTGATTATTTCTAATGAAGATAATTTATTTTTTTAATTCGTCTCGCAAGTTCACAAAGATGTGTTTTCCATTTAAAATATTCACGTATAAATATTCTCCACAAAAAGTATTTTTTTAAAGGCTGTGTAAACTGGAGCGAAACAGAGTAGTATTCTGTATTTTCTAGTACTTGTAATTTTTTTACAGACAGCGTTTTTAGAGTAGAAAACATTTTAAGAAATCTTATTTCGTAGTTTCTTTGTGGACAATTTGCCATTTGACAAATTGTGCGAGACACTTACAAATTGGCTGGCCCATTTAAATTGGGCCCGCTAAGTGAGACGTATACCTAACCAGGATATTCTGTTTACCAAGTGTTGAGCAAACATCCAGCTAACAAGCCGGGCATTTGTATAGCATTTGATTTTAATATTTAACGGTAAGTTGCCCTCAGAAAATATTAACATTCATCAGGTCTGATATTTTTAATCCCTGAAATATAGCTTGGCAAACATGCGAGATGAATGGGTGCAGGGGATCGTATTATGTTGTAATTTTATTACATAACTTGTATGGAGGATATACGAAACTAAAGCAATATCATAATTACTGTTTGCTTTGTACCTACATCATGTTTTAATGCTTTCTGTGCCTAGATAATCCAAAAGTTCGGTTCATAGTATAATATACGGAATGCGTTTTACGAGGGGGGAGTGCTTATGTGTGCTTGGGGCCTTACAATGCCAAAGTTACAAAAACAGTTTTAAATGTCTGAAAAATTACCTGTTTATTGTAATAAGTGATATGAAATCACGAATCTTTATATATTTAGTAAATAAATTTTCAATGTGTTTAGTATATATAGAAAACTTGGCTTGCTGAAAGAAGTTATTGTATATAAGAAGGAAATATTATTTTATTTTCGATTTATTGTTGTCGTTTATGTTTTTTTTTTTATTTAAAAAAAATATTTTTATAGAAATATTTTTGAGTAAGATTCTTGAGGAATATTTATGCTTTAATTTTGTTATATATATTTTTTATGTTTTTATTTTATATATATATGTGTATTTTGAAACCTTAATTGTATATTTTGAGTAGTGAATAACAAGCTCCCGTTAGACAAACTGCAAAATAGTAGTTTATCGGGACGTCTCGGGACTTGAGGGAAATAATTTCCCTCAAGGCCTATATCATCTTTGGGGATGCTGTGTGGATGGTCTTTTAGAGGATAGGAAGGAGTGATCCTGGGTCATGTTATAGGAGGGAGAAAACACATAGAATGGCAGATCATTCATCAGCCGAGGTGTTGAACACAAGAACGAGTCGTATAAGCGACCCCTTCTCATGTGACAAATGTCAATTGTGTACAACTTTTGGGCGCCCGTTTGGCGTGTTTCCCAACTGTGCACCGGAGCCGAAAGGATCAATGAAGCTAGTTCCTCAGAGCATATTCCATTAAAATACCGGTAGAACAAGGATAGCATTCCCACCTGTGCTCCAAAGATTGTAGATCGGCGAATCTATCAAACGGACTGCCCGTTTCTGCACAGAGTCAAGAGTTTTTTCAAATATTTTGGGGCTTCCGACCAGAGTTGACTGCCAAATCTACAGTGGGCGCACCTGCGATTTGTGCAGGGTTAGCAGTTGTGTACTATTAAAGTATCTGCGGGTTCTGTACAGTACGCCCAACTACTGAGAGACTAACTTTACTCTGGCTTCGATGGAGCCCTCATGCCTGAGCTGGTAACTTTGGGTTACACTAAGCACATCGAGGGCTCCATTAAAGGGGATTTATTTTTATTACGCACAATAGTGCCTATTAATAAAGAATATCACCTCAAAGCGCTCAACAATAATGCCTTTGGTGATTTACTGGAAAGATAAATAAATAATATGGTTTGTTAATTTTCCCACACTCTCATCTGATTTTGTAAGATTACTGATTTCGCTGAGCCAAATACTAATAATAATCGGCAAAATATTGTTGATACAATCCAACACAATTTCGTACAATTTCGCTTTTGCCAAAACTGAAAAAAGTTTTGAATTGTACAAAAACTTGTATTGCAGATCCAAAACGCATAGCAAAACTTTGTTATCTTCACATATTTGTTTTAATACCCTAGAGGTTATATATAAAATTAACGTATGTCTGTGTCCTCAATTTTCTTGAATATTACTCCACCGGTTTCGCTTAAAATAACACAGATCGTTCATATTAGCGCTGGGAATGCTTAGAGAGTAGTTTGAATGAAATCCAAATTGTAAAACTATTGCTATAACGTTTTAAAATTAGTATGAAAAACATTTAACCCGCCGTGTTGTATTGAGGTTAGCCCATTGATATATCACTCTGGTTAGCCACAGATTACATATTCAAGAAGGTTTGTTTGGGTAGAATATTTTCAAAATGGAAAACACAAGTAGGTACTTAAGAAATTTATTACTTAGATATGTTTTGAATAAATAAATGTTTGGAATAAAAAAAAAATTCAAATCAATGTTTTTTTTTGTTGTTTAGAGATTTTGCTGTCAAATCAATTATGGCACCCATACGAGAAGCAAGAAATCACAACTTCATAACTTTATTCTAAGGCCGGGTACACATCAGTTAGTTATACATAAATTTCAATCTCCGATGGGTGATGAACGACAACCTTACTGTATAGTTACGTTACATCACGCTTTGTTCACCGAGAAGAAATCATTGACCGAGTGAATTGCTTTCAGCTTGAATTACAAAATTTCCTGTACCGAAATATCTGCTTGGATAATCTGAAAAGGCTCATTTCCCCGGGTAGAAAAAAATGATGAATATTTTCCGGACAATCTGTGTCGCCTAATTGAACAGTTAATGGACAAAAGTTGTCGTTTACATTTTTACGAGGGACTTTTTTCCGCGGGGAGCCCTTTTCCGTCGTGTAAATTTCCATTTATGTATGATTTATACATTTGACTTTGGTTCACGTAAATATTCATAACTGTTTTAAAATCCGGTAGATGGCGTTGTGTGTTATTAAGGTTATGGGGTTGTTATCTAAAAAAATTTTAGAAGATTACGGAAAGAACGTTTTTAAAAAATATTCGGAATGCTGAATAAACATATGTCGATTTAATTTCTGTTATAACTGGTATACAATTAAAAATTCTCCCAATTTTCCCGTAGAAAGAATTTGTAATGCGCCGTTTTTGTGAAAAATCACCTTAAGAGCGCTGTATGAATTTTACTTGCTAGGGTTTATCTCACTATGTATAAACTGATACAGAAACATACTTACCTGGCAGGTCATTCCAGATTAACACGTTAAGCCACTATGCCACATCAATCACACAAATTTTGAGTAATTAAAAGTTTTTTTTTTAAATACAGTAATTTAACGCTTTGAAAGCCGCTGAATGGTAAGACTCTCTCTCTCTCTCTCTTTTATATGAATACCGCACAAGAGTCCCAACTGGTCCCAACCGTCTGGAGACAGTGAGACTATGGCATTCCCAATAGGGGAATGTTGTGAGGCTGAAGGTATTGGGGAGGGGAAGAAGAAGGTGGGGAAATACCTGGCTATTCAGATCTGGTCACCAAACATGGTTAAACGCCATTTCAAGCAACTTTTCAATTCTGAATGGTGGTCTTTCACCAGGGCGATACTGAAAGTATCTTCCACTCTGTGATAAAAAAAATTGAAGTATATCAAATTTAATAATTTTAGTCTTACTTTCTGCAAGCATTTTAGTTTTTTTTACAGCTATTTCAAAATTGTGGTTAGCCTCCATTGAGACGACTTTCTTATATGATTTTATTTACCTCCACCCATTCTTGATTTTTATTGTGTTTGAAATGATTTATTAATATTTTCGGGAAAAACCGATTTATTCAGGTAATAATTGTTTTAATTAGATTTATTTGTGAGGTACTTACAGTAGAAATCTGTTTTACCCGCATTTAATGATGGTTGGTTTTTCTTAATTGTTTTATAATGACGTGAATGGTATTTCAATAATTAATTTAATTGTGTGTGGTAAATTCCTGAATTATTTTAAAGAATTATGTTGCGTGCATTTCGTGAAAAAATGAAGTGGAGAATGGATACTTTGTCTTATTTTATCTGTTAATATTATATAGTTCTTTTGTTTATCTTTAGTTGTTCCAGTAAATTAAATCTAAGACATTTTCATTGTGTTATAATTCACATATTTTATTTAGTTGTTTAAGTACAATAAGTCTTTAATTGACTGATTTTAAAACAAAATAAATCATTTCAACTCGCCGGCCACCGTTTCGAAAATGTTGTAGGTACTGGCTTAAAGAAATTAAAAACATGTTTAAAAAATGTGCCGAAAGAGGGAGAAATATTTACGACATTTTTGTTCACATGACAGTTATATTTTTACACAATTCACGTATTCCAAAGTACGGTCGACCTCTCGCACTAGCGACAAAATACTTTGGTAAAAGTGTTACGATGCCTCGGATTCAATTGAAGATCCCAACTGCTCCCTGCTAACCGGAGCCAGTGAGACTATGGCATCACCAATTGGGGTATGTTGTGAAGGATATGGGAAAGAGGACTGTGATAGATTTGATCACCAAACACGGGTTAAGCCGTTTAAGCCAACGTCTCAATTCTGAATAGTGGACTTTCACCAGGGCAAAACTGAGAGTATCTACCGCTCTGAAACGTGCCGTAAGTACACTATGTAATATTATAACATATGAATCAAAGCAAAGCTTCCCACATCAGGATAAACTATATAATACACTAGTCGTATAATTACTATTAATAATAATAACCTTGTTTACACCACTGCTTACACCACAGTGGTGTAAACAAAGTTCTTATTAATTATAGAAAAACATATTACGTATTAAAAAAAATTATGTTGGATTAGCATTTATCAAAATCAAAATATTGTAAAATATTAAAAAAAATTAAAAAGTGGAGAAAAATAAATGTTATCCTTTCCCGATAAATTTTTAACCAAAGTTTTGTAAACCGCATTAAAAAAAACTCGTTAAAGTTAGTGTTTAAGAGAAAAACAAATTTGAAAATTTCTTATTAAATATTATTATTATTATAAACATTATGAAATATACACAGGGAGGTCAAAAATAGTCATATTTCGGATTTGATTTTGATAAATGCAAAGCCCATGTAATTTTAAAAAGATTAACTAATGAATATTTTTGTCTTTAAAAATATTATGTCTATCGTATTGCGTAATATATGATCATTATGTCGAATTAATAAATAATCCCTCTCCGACGTCCCTCTCCCCCTTTTAACAATGCTCATTTATTTTCATTTGCCCATTTATTGGCAGGTAAGGTACCTACAATAAATGCTATTGTTTTATTGTTTTTGTTTTAAGGAATTATTATTGCGTTAATTGCCTATTAGCTTTTATAAATACAAGTTCGGATTTATCGAACACAATTAGCTATTGAGTATTTATAAATGTGAATTATCCCGTTTCCTTCCGCCATTCAAAATGGGGCGGATTCAATAAAACCTTATACTGCCTACAACCCCTGACAGACAACTATAAAATAGAATACAACGTAATATTTCGCTATTTTATTTATTTTATTTAAATGTATGTTTACAGAATTTATTCCGATAACAAACGTAAATTTCATTATTAGTTAATGATACTTGGATACTTTTTAGCATTTTGAATTGAACAACGCTCGCGTGGAAAATGTCGACATTGGGGATTATTAGTTCATTTAAGAGCACGATCGTTCTTCCGAGGGGCATTACTATGGTAGATTAGTTCTGCCACTCGGAACAAGGAAATATCTGTGCACGTGTGCTTTTGTTAAATTGCCGAGGACGTAGTGGAATTTTTTTTCTTAAATTTCTCGATTACTGATATAACCTTGCTACTAATACCCGGCATTCTCAATAACCCTTCCTTCCCGGTGCTGTCAACTGATTTGACATGTCTGTAATTATTTTAATATCTGTAAATATACTAAACGTGCAGTTCATATTTTGGGCGTTCCTCAGTAATACATTTATGTATTGAATAAAATAATTCAAATATATAAGCATTTATCGAATGCAACAGAAAGAAAATGTTTTTTCAAACCTTCTGGGAAAAAAATTGTGAAAATAGTAGAGTAGTGCGGTAATCAGCGAGGGGGTTACGGGGGTTTCACTCACCGTGCCACGATGTATGGTCTTCAGTAATAGATCTGACTTTTTTATGCGAGTACCGCACAAGAGTCCCAACTGCTTCCAACCATCTGGAGCCAGTGAGACTATGGCATCCCCAATAGGGTTATGCAGGAGATGGGGAAGAGGAAGGTGGGTAAGTACCTGACTATTTAGATCTGGTCACCAAACAACAACATTTTAAGCAACGTATCATGCGTTTTATGCATGGCCGATATTTTTTTCCTTGTTTTCAGCACTTATAGACAATGTTTTACTTATACATAAGTAGCAGTAGAGGTTGAAAGGCTGAGCCCACCCTAAGAAAATGGACGCAAAAAATAAACAAAAAATTGACAAAATAACATATAAAAATTAATAGAAATGCAATTTTTCCACGAATTTTAAAGTTTTTTTTAGGTAATGCTCGTTTCGTGATAATAAAATGTTTCTATTTTAACAACCATATTCTTCTCAAAGCTATCTTCCTCAAGATAGTATTTTTGTAACGTTTCCTCACGGGATATATCTGGGTTTTATACAACACTATATTGGTACACTTTTTTCGACTATTTTCGTTTCCAAAAGCCGGATTACATGGAGTATTACTGCAAGTAATTATTGCACAAAAGAGTTTCATGCTAAAATTCCTTTTTAATCATTATTGCAATATGTGTTTTCATACTTTTTCATGAAATGTCCGTTTTTTTCCAAAAGTGGCTTACATCTGTGGAAATATTTCAAAGACAATCCATCCAACTTCCAATTAGCGGATCAACTAGATTCCTTTGGAACCAAATTAATAATAATAATTTTTATTACGATAGTACAAAATTACTGTCCATCAAATTAATTATGATTCGAGGTTTCTAATGAAAACGATTAGTTTTGATATATTTCTTAACTTCGGTGATCGGACGAGAACCAATGTGTCAACATGGTAGCCCATTGGCGAATAATCTAACTGACAATAAAATTGATAAACGATCAACATTATTAGTCTACTACATTGACTACAAACTACAATGTGTTTTTCTATGTAACTTAGAGTTTTATTATTTTTTATTTGTAATAAACCTTGTAAATTTAAGACGTTCGGGGTATCAAGAAGAATGTTGATTATCAACACCTGCAAAGCTACAGGCTACCCTTGGTCAAGTATCAATGCACGCCACTGATAAGTAGGTACGTATCTACTGTAAATAAAATTATTCACTTATGTAAATAAATACAAAGTATTCATTTTCATTCAAATTAAAACATACAAGAGTCTAAATGTGTGTCCTGCACACTGAGTGTACAGCGCTGGAACTGGAGGGATTTTTTTGCATCGTGAGGGAAGGGTTAAGGGAATATTGTATGACACACAGAGCTTTTTAATGTTGCTTTATATGAAGAAATTCTCACTGACGTTAAAGTGTTGGCTTTTGGAAAGTAACCTATAGTATTTTTTTTAAACTTAATTTAAGTTTTTAATCCAGCAGGACTGGGTGGGTAGTGCAAACCCAGCCTGCCATATCACATGAAACACATACAATATAAATAGAGAAATGAATACAATAAAATAAATAAATAATAATAATAAAAATGAAAAAGGTTATATAATAATATTAAAAAAAATAAAAGAAACGTATTAAATAAAATAAAAAGTAATTACGAAAAGATAATTACATCAAAATAAAAGAAATAAAATGAAAAACTTAATAGATAATAGAATAAATTTAATTGACTAGATCATCTTCAGGGTGGCAGTCGCACCATCTGCATCCATCGCTCATTGAGTGGAAAGCTGAGCCACGCAGATGCAGCCACGACAATGGCGTTGGTTGACTCCCGTGTCCCGCCCCAGAAGCTGGCTAGTCGGTGGCGAAGTAAGGCGGGGAATGAGTGGACCCTCCCTTCAGTGAACATCGTAAAGGCACTGCAGAACCTGTTGCCTGTATGCGTTGTTGTAGCACACCCTCAGCTTGTCCCATTGCGCTGCTGAGTATTACGACCACAGCTCAGATGTGTATAGGGCAGTGCAGAATGTCTTAAAAAGCAGTTTCCTGACATCATCGCTACAGTGGTAGAATCGCCTTGAGAGCATTCCGGCGTGTATATTGATGGCTCTTCTTTGTCGTTTCATATCTAGGGTACGTATCTACGTATTGAGGTTAACAACTGTGACGGTCTCCATAGCTTCTTGATATCTGATGTATTTATGCTATTTTGCTCTTTCTTACATTGTCTATTGAACAAATATGTTGGTCTCCTTGATTGTATATCTCATTGATAGCTGCGGGTATCTTTATAATTATTTAAGTGCTACTATTACATTAAGTCTTTACTCACTGTAAAAAAACTGTACTACTGTTTTATTTATTTCTTAATTTGTTTAATACTTATCGATATTTGGATATTTTCATAATATTATTTAAATGGATATAATGTAATTGTAGTCTAGTATCTCTATAATAAAACTGTTATACTGTTTTCATATTTTTTCCAACTTGTGTACCTATATTGTTCTATTACTGCACTACATTTGTATGATGATTGTTTTTTATTGTTGTATTATATAATATTGTTGAACTAAACTCCTGCTGATAAGTTACTTGCAGTGCTTAGTGGGTACAAGTTCAGATTACATGTAATTAATATTATACAATAAAAATGAAAATAAATACAAAAAGCTGCTTTCGCACGGGAGTAAACTCATTCTGTGCCGTAACTTTTTTACATGATCTCTGCCATTAGAACAAGTATTTAGTGTTTTTCCAGTTTGACGTTAACATTTCTGGTAGTCGTGTTAAACGCTTAAGTTTTTACCATAATTTTTCTATTCGGCTATGCGATGAAGGCCAAAGCTTTTCTAAACGTTTATTCTTAAAAAAAATATTTTGCATTCTACTGTCATTGAATTTACAAAACCAGGGGGGTGGAAGCACCGAAGTTTGGTTATCACTGAGTCAGGGGATAAATGAAGCAACCACCCACAATCAACTACCTGTTCCGTGAAGTGATTGCAGGTATGATGTTGCAGTAGTATTACGTGATAGTATAAAGCACTTGAGTGTAGGTACCCTGTACACGTTCTCTGTACACTTGTACGGTGCACCTCCCAGTACTCTGTACTCCATTATTTCTATGGTCTGTAAAGCAAATGGCTTTCAAATGTACACTAATAATACCGAGCGCATTCCTTTGTCTCGCGTCTCGCGGCGCGGAGTTCGGTTAAAATTTTGAATGGTTTATCCTGGGAATTAGGAATTCTCATTAGATGCAGCCAGAGTTACTCTTGACTTTTTACGTTGAATAAAATAATTTATGCATTGAATACAATTAATTAGAATTTTGATAAAAATTGACCATAAAACGATTTTTTATGAAAATAATACGTTTTTTTAATTAATCATTGAAGATACTACTAACAAATCTTAAATATGAAACAGAAAATTTAAAGGTTATGGTCGCATCTGGGACTCGAACCCATGACTTTTCAGTCGATGTGGGACCTGCGATCTAACCAATTGAACTAATGCCACCACATTGCTCTACGCCATTTTAATCGATATCATACTTCAATATAAAAGCAGTTAATATCATCTTCAATTAATTCCCTCATATTTTTGGCTGCTATTTTTCCATATTGACTGCAAGATTCGACCAGAATGTATTTGCAATCTCGATAGTGTCTCGAATCTACCTATCCGATTTTTAATTATATGGGAAATCTGTTGACTTTTTCTACAAGTCTAGGATTAATTTTAATTTTTTATTGGAATTAGTTGTTGAAGCTTCATTTTTTTAAATGCGAGCGTTATGTAAGTTTAAAGAAATTAAAAATTATATCATAGTCATTATCAGTATGCATCAACGGTTATGAGTCCAGGGAATTCTTTGCATTCTCTGGAGTACCACAAGGTTCAAATCTAGGACCTCTACTGTTCTATAGATATTAACCGACGACCTACAAGAAACCATCCAACACGCCACTTGCCTGCTTTCTGCTGATGATCTAAAACTGCATGAAGATTTGCAGCAGTGAATATTGCATTAAATTGTAACTGGATGCAATAACCGCGTTCGCTGACGACAGTAAATTACATGTTAGCACTAATAATGTGTACCTATGACATACAAAAAACCCTATTCAAATTATTAATAAAATGAGGGAAGATATATTGTCATCCGTTAAATCCACCAATAACATTGGGGTAGTCTTTGATTCCAAACTTACGTTTTCAGACCATATATTATTACATTTGTCTACATCGTGCTACAAATTATTAGGGTTTGCTATAAGATCTAGCAAACAGTTTACTAAACCCGAAGCCATGATTTCTATGTTCAACTGCATTATAAGGTCCAATCTTGATAATGCTTCCGCTGTATGCGCCTCGGAAAAAAATAGTTGAAATGTTGAAACAAATAAAAAAAAATTCTTTCATCATGAATATTTGCTCTTTGAGACACCCTACCAAAGTCACCAGTTAAGAAGGAGTGGGGCCCTTACAGTAATGTCGAATAAAATTATACATAATTTGATAGACATTCCATATCTCCTGGTTCCCCATAAGCTGTCTGTACCAACTAACTACTGTTAGGGGCGGCACCACAATCTGATATGCATACCACATGGTAGAACAGACGTGTTAGCTCAGCACAGCATGACAAGGGGTATGATGCTGCTAAATTACATCTCTATTGTTATCTTCAACATTAACCTCGAAGGTTTCAAGAGTCATGTAAAAATGTATTTTAATTCTTGTCATCCCGTATAATTTCATACAAATTATTGTTTTGTTCATGAGTATAGTAAATGGACGTAGTCTGTGATACACAATAAAAATAAAAATATAAATTAATCGGTCTTACTAATAACAACCCTTGGGGAATATTTGCCACCTTTAGGAATCGCCTCTTCTCTTGCTGGTCTCCTCCTGATTTTCTCCAGATTTATATTCCGAAGAATGATCTGTGTAAGCTTTCACACCATTTACTCTATTTGTTTCAGGTATCCCAGCAATTTTTCGTCTGGCAGTTTTATTATTACGAAAAATCCACTTTGACGGTCGACTATATGGTAACGGAACAGTTTGAGTTGCGAACTCGTATATCTTATTATTTAAGGTTCTTTAAGAGGAACGGCTGCGCGGCCTGTTTCATACAAAACTTAATTTTGGATTTGACGCCAAAATACTCACCTAAAGCTAATGATTTTTTTTTCATCAAAAAGTATAGTAAACATCTAGTACGGATTAGAAGTAATTTATTTATTTTTGTTGTACATTATGAAATATAGGCCATTAAAGGAATTGATTTTTCGGGATTTTAGAGGCACCCTTGACAATTATTTGGGGGCAAAAATATAATGAAACATAAAATAAATAAAAAAATTAAAATAAGTATTATGGTGAACTTTAAATTAAATTAAAAACGACCAATTTACGTTGGAATACAAATTTGCCGTATATAATTTAAAATATCGACCCGAAAAAAAGGGTTTACATAGCAAATATGATAAAAAATACAATAAACCGCAAATAATTTTCTAATTTGCCTCTAAAATTATGAAAAAAAAAATTCGTGACCTATAAAACAAAAATAAAACAAAACTAAATAAAATGCTTCTCATCCGTATTACATATTTAATAAACCTTTAATTTAAAAAAATATATAATTCTATTTGGATGGGCATTTTGGCATCAAATCTGAAATTAAGTTGTGTATGAAACAGGCAGCACAGCCGTTTCTCTTAAATGGTTGGCAGAGGTCGCGACGGTGCCTTGTCCCTCAGGTACCAATATATAGTTCAGTAAGCTTTAGTCTTAGAAAACACTCAGATAATAAATCAGGGCATTATAAAATAACGTAGTGATAGTATGGCTTTACCAAAGTTTCACACTGGAAGATTTTGACAATCTTTCTTATGCCAGGCAATCTTGCCACCACACAAGAAGAACTTTAAATGACAAAAAAAAATATCTCCTACTCGTACTTCTCTCGATTGCGTACACATTTTTGCACTATGCGTATTGAATTTATGACCGTATTTCCGTTTATTTGACAGTGTTCCATATGCACTATGAGTGTATTTGTGGTTTAGGTGAAATAACCCCACCAGAACTAATGGCAAAGGGTACACCACTCGGAATCAATCAGCGCAATGTAGGTAGTGGATTTGATTTCTTTCGCAACTCCAAATCATATTGACATGTTTTTTTTTTAAATTTCACCTAGTATTACTGCGGTGCTAGTTTAAAAGTTTCGAAGTAAAATATTAAGCTCGTTTGACCTTTAAAAAATCGTTGTAAAAGGGATTTTAATCAGCAGGTACATAGGTAAGCATTATGAAGAAATATATTTATTTATTTAATATCAAATGTATAAATATACCATAAATAATAATTGCATTTCACAGCATAATAATACAAGCATAATAATGCAGAATAATTCATTAAAAAAAAGTAACTATTAAATTTGGGATTAGATCGTACAATGACATTAGAAAGTATATAAAGAATAAAAGTTCAAGAAGGAAATAAAATTAAGTGATACTCGTAAGTAGACTTAAGTTAAATAATTATTGATTCAAAAGATATGATAGTAGAGCCTTCTTGTGCACTTAAAAAGATACGTCATATCTGCGTATTTATTACTAACTTCATATAATCTAGGTTCAAGCGAGTATTTGTAATGCTCAGTCGTGGTTTCTGGTTTGATCCTCGATCTCTTTTAAATAATTCATGGATACCTACATTTGTTTGCTTTGTTTTACTGCGGTGTTCAGCTAAATCTGTTTACTGTAATAAAAAATAAATTGCCCCGTCTACTATGAAAATATAATGAATCAAAAAATTTAAAAAAATTAAAGTTTAAAATCAATATTATGATGTAAAGTGTAAAATGAGTACATTGATGAAGGAAATATTAACATTTCTTATACATTTTGTTGAAAATGACATCAACTGATTTTGAAGAAGTGAATAATAATAGTTATTTTTAAAACTTTAAAATAAAATCTTAAATATTAAATTTTTAACAATAAAAAATCTGGAAATAAATATAATTTCCACAGTTATTTTGGGTTATTCGCCATAATTTTCTGCGAACTAATTTGTGGTTAAGCCGAAATACTCTCGTTTATAAAATCAACGCAGTACCGCGTATTCACCAAATTCATTATTATTAAAGCATTCAAATCACAACGCAATTATCTTCATTTCTAATCAATACCAGTGATCAATTCTAGGAAACTGTTCTAAATCGAGATTTCAGATTGGATTGGATTCGCGAGAAATCCTATCTAACGCTAAAAGCATTACTAATGTTTTCTAGAAATCAATATCTCGCAAACACATCATGATAATACATTTATGTGGACCGTAGTATTTACTTTTTCGTTGGCATCTTTAGACCATTGTAGGTTTCTGGTCAATAGGCCCACACAAAGGTTCTGCAGTTTGTGAAACGGTTCGCCCATTCGTCTCGTTCAATGTAAAAACTTTTAAATGAACTGAATTGACTTTGTACGCCCAGGAAACGAACCAACAATGGCTCATTGATACAAGTGCTGCGCCATTGTGTCTAGCTTACCTGCGGAATATGAATGGGATGCCTTTAAAAGTCGAATTTAATAGTCGCAAGTGGTCAAGGCTGCGCGAAAAGGGACATTTCTGGACTTTGTAAAAGGAATCGCACAGGACTCGTCGCTATTGAAGGCGTGTAAAGATCAGGAAATAATGAGAAAGTTATAGAGCGGATGTTGAAAAAATGTGTAAAAGATATTTGATTTTAAAAGCTGATCTATGATGTTGCGGTTGAACGTTGGCACAAGGTAGTTTCTTATTCATTGAGTTGTAAAGTATCATCAAATTTACTTTAGAAACGTATTAGTTAAGTATTATAACTACAATTTTTTATTTTATTTTATTGTTTATTCTAGATCTCGTGGAGGGCGGTGAAATCCAACTAGTGTCATAAAATCTTATAGTATTAATGTCCTAGAGTCCTATGTTAATCGCCGTGTAGACGCGAATAGTGGAAATGGTGCTTTCCCCTGCAAAAGAGTCTGCATATCAATTCGTTCCACGCTGAACATACTGTCTTTTTTACGTATGTTAAAAAATGTTGTGTTTTATCACCGCCCGTTAATCCAATAGTAAAATATGTAAAATAAATAACATATTATAGGAGTAAAAATACAAAAAAGATTAAAAACAAAAATTAAAAAATATTTTTCAAAACTAAAACATAAAAATACTTCTTTTCCCGAATAGTTAGATTTTTTAAAGTTCTTGTAGTGATCTACTTTGTATCAATATTTCAAGGAATAGGTGTTTTGTGTGGAACAGGAACATTTGGAGTAATAGAAATATATTTGCTATAACAATAATAATTGGATTATTTGTACAGCGCTGTTTTCGTGTGAAGGGCGATGTACATCTAATTTGTTTATCTATATCTTAGACTTATTACTAATAACTACTTACAGCTAAGAGTGGCTTACAATTAACATTTAAAGTCAGTGACTTACAGATACTACTTATATCTATAACTTAAAGCTAGCGACATACAACTAAGACTTACAAACTAGTGACTTAAAACTAACGGCCGTTCTTCCCAACTTCTCGAATGATCAATCTGAGTCACCGATCAGCCAAGTGTTTTATTGAGTATTAGCTCTGTTTGCCTGTTTCCAAGCATTTTTCATCCTAAATTGTCTATGGAGGTGCCTGCCCACTACAAAATAGTATCCCCCACTTTCATATACGATAAAATAAAAGCAGCCCACTTTTAATTCAATAGAGAGATATCAAAGTAAAAAAAAACCTTCAATGTAAAAATAACATAGATGAGTTGGTATTGTATTCATTGTGAATACATATCATTTGTTTTAAAAACTAAAACATAAACTTTGTACTTCACAAATGTGTGTGTTAAGAATATGTTGAAAATAAAGTGTGAACTCGACTTTTAATAATGCCGCAAAGCACAATGTTCGTTTCGTACATTTGACATTTGCCGTTTCTCGATGGGTGAAAAAACAAGACAAAACGTATCTTATAATTACTAAAATAAGTTGGGTTCTCTTCAGGTATATTTAAAACCTACAATAAACATGTTTTGACATTCGAAAACGAAAATAAATCTTTGTCATTCAATAATTGAATCGCGTAAAAAAGATCGTACAGTAATAATGATATTCGACATTTCGGTGACGTTTGTTCACCCTTTTGATACTTTTTATAACTGGTTTTCTGCTGAGAAGAACTTTAATCCACACAAATCGATATCCTAAATTGATCGTAAATTTGGTCGAGAATTTCGTTGGGAAGAGCGTATTTGTGCATTTGAACAGTGTTGTGACAAAATTTCGGCTCAGCCGTTGCTCAATAGGGTTGGGAAGGACGGCCGTTAGTGATACATGTTTATGATCATGTGGGTCAATTGACAGTATTGCTATATAACTTACAATTATGTTTTTTAACTAGAGACCTATAACTACCATACATATTATGTATTTACATTGATAAATATATGGCATGATTATTACCCGTGCTGCCAGTGGGAACATATTGAAAAAAGTTGAAATAGTGTCAAAAAAATAAAAATATTGTGCAACACTGTACAGCACTGTGATAGGAAGGTGACCGGATAATTCAACACACGGAAACGTAATCTAAGTAATAAAAAAATGATTAGATTAGGTTAGGTTCCTGTGCTAGTTTTTTTCGTATTTTTAATGACTGCATCATTTTAAAAAAGTGTGCCGATTCATACGTGTGTTGATTTATCAAGGAACCTATAGTAATTGTATGTAAGAAGAGAAAATAAACCCTGACTATTGATATAACCTTTTTAGAGTAAGTACTTATCACTTAAATGCGCAATAATATAATAAATGGCATCACCATATCAACTTATCTACAGCGCTTTCTTGCAAATTTATCAAATTACAATTTTGAGAAAACAATTATTTCAATAAATTCACCAAAAAACTTCGTAATTGAATTCCTGGAAATAGGCTCGGGAAAACATTTTTTCATAATTAAAATTTTGAGTTTTACGGGAAATGTTTGGACGTTGAATTTATCACCAATTCTTTCAGGCGAAGCTGTAAATCTATGGCTTAAACGCCTCGAGACGTGATTAAAAGGAAACTTCAAAGCGGAAGTTCTCATTGCTATTCATAAGGAACTATTTTATTGGTTATATTAACATTCCGTTTTAACAGTCAAACAAGTTGGATTTAGGTTCGGACTTTCAAATAATTCATTTGAACTGTAGAATAAAGTCTTCAATCACTTTCAGCAGAAATATCAGGTGAAATTTTTTCCCCCGAGAGTATGGGTTTAATTAATTATGGTCTATAAAAATTTGTGGTTATCGATAGAATTATGTATAAATCTTGAAAGTGAAGAGAAAAATCGATAAAAGTGTTTTCTAGGTATGTCCCCGTGTAAGCATCTGAAGAACAGCTAATTTTTTCCCAACTTTTGATGAAATTGATAAAAACATTCATGCCTCCTTTTTTCTAAATTTTTATGAAATTGTTAAAAATGTTCATGCTCTTTTTTCTTAACTTTTGACGAAATTGATAAAAACATTTATGCTCTTTTCCCAACTTAACCACCATTAAATTGATCAAAACATTCACCCTCTTTCGTCATAACTTTTGATGAAATTGATAAAAAATATACATGCTCTTCTTTCCTTACTTTTGATGAAATTGATAAAAAACATTTATGCTCTTTTTTCCCAACTTTTAATTTAAATTGATAAAAAACATTTATCATCTTTTTTTCATAACTTTTGATGAAATTGATGAAAACATTCATCATCTTTTTTCATAACTTTTGATGAAATTGATTCACGCTCTTTTTTCCTAACTTTAGACGAAATTGATAAAAAAACATTTAAGCTCTTTTCCCAACTTTTGATTAAATTGATAAAAACATTCATCATATTTTTTCATAACTTTTGATGAAATTGATTCACGCTCTTTTTTCCTAACTTTAGACGAAATTGATAAAAACATTTATGCTCTTTTTTGCCAACTTTTGATTAAATTGATAAAAACATTCATCATATTTTTTCATAACTTTTGATGAAATTGATTCACGCTCTTTTTTCCTAACTTTAGACGAAATTGATAAAAACATTTATGGTCTTTTTTGCCAACTTTTGATTGAATTGATAAAAACATTCATCATATTTTTTCATAACTTTTGATAAAATTGATTCACGCTCTTTTTTCCTAACTTTTGGTGAAATTGATAAAAAAATATATGCTCTATTAATTAGCGTGTCGGGGAAAAGGAATAGTAAGGTATTTGGCTTACTTTTCAGAACTATGCATTCCTGATAATTGCAATTCACGACAGTCATCTCTTAGATCAGTGATGTCATCAGCTCAAAGGGTTGAAGAAACCAAAGCGTAAACCGGATACTAAGTTCGGTGAGCGTGCCTTCGGCATGTCAGGCCCAAAATTATAGAATGAACTATCACACGATCATTGATTAAAGACGCGACAGAATTCAGAGACATGCTTAAAACTCATCTCTTCAGAAAATCATATCCATGAATGAAACAGTTGGAAACCCGATTTTCATAACGAAGCTAGCCGGTTAGTACCCAGCTAAAGTCATTTACGGAAAATTTGACACTTTTCATAGTCCGCGACATTATAAATAACTACAAATATTTCGAGAGAGAATGAATTATGGTTATAATTTATGTACAGAGGCAAGGGTTTTTCAGATATTTTGGGGCTCCCGACTTGCGATTTGTACAGGGTCAGCAGTTGTGTACTATTAAAGTATCTGCGGGCTCTGTACAATACGCCCAGTTTCTGAGATAATCAGATAAAAAAACCAATTTCAAATATACAATGCTCAATTAATACCCAAACTTAAGAGGAACGACTGCGCGGCCTGTTTCATACAAAACTTAATTATGGATTAGAGGCCAAATACCCACCCAAATTTAATGAAAAAAAATTTAATCAAAAGGTATAGTAAATATCTAGCAAGGATTAGAAAAATTTTATTGATTTTTGTTTTAATTTAGAAAATATAAGCCACAAAATTGACAATTTATTCATATTTTAGGAGGCAACTTTGGCAAACATTTGTGACTAAATGGATACTATTTTTGAAAAAATATATATCTCTAACCTACCTCAGGCATATGATGAAGTATGCAATAAAATTTGAATGACTGCTGAAAAATATTTAATTTGGGTCAAAATTTTACATGTAGTTAGCGACAAATTCAAGGTTTATTTTACCTACTTTTTTGTTTGCGTCACGCTCACACGTTGTCAGTATTTTTATGATAGAAAGAGACACACGACTGCCAAGTGAATTCTGAAAACGCAGAAACCCAAGCGAATGCGTTCGTCTTAAAAAAACTCCACAAAGCATACCTTTGGTCATAGAGTAATGCACACCACTGCTAGCAAGTAATATGTATACAGTGCCCTGAGGTGATTTTTCACAGTGATATACAAATTATCCGAATATTATTATTATTATTATGTAAACTGGCAAAATCTCTTCAAAAGCTTCTTTGAAATTAAAATACTATACTCACTGCTCTAACGATGAAATATACATTTTTAATCAGACGATTAATCAATTTAAAAAAATGTACCATTAGTATCGAGCTGATGATGTGATGATGCCCTTTATAAGGCACTCAATATAAGGTACAAAAACAGTGTACCATCAGCACAGGTGACAATAAATAATTAGTTTATGTATCTACCCATAACTCCGACAGTCTCCGTGGTTGAGTGGTTACGATCTTGACTAAGAATCCGGAGGTCACGTGTAAATTTTATCTGATTAAAAATTGGGTTATTTCACAATTTATTAATTAAAAATAATATGTAGTATATTTGCAGCACGTTCCGGTGTGGTTAGATAGAAAGATCACCATCCAGAATCGAAACGTTGCTTGAAATGGCGTTAACCGTGTTTTGTGACCAGATCTGAATAGCCAGGTATTTCCCCACCTTCCACTTTTCCATCTCCTTCCCCTTCTCAATACCTTTAGCTGTACAACATACCCCAACTGGGCATGTCATAGTTTCACCCGCTTTAGACAATTGGTCGTCTTCCTCATCTCCTTCCCCTCATCGATACCTTCAGCCTCACAACATACCCCAATAGAGGATGACATAGTCTCACTGGCTCCAGACGGTTGGGAGCACTTGGGACTCTACGGTATCACATAAAAAGATAATTATTATTATTATGTTTTCGATCTCACGTTTCTTTCTTTCGTTTTTAAATTGCTTTAGTATAATGTTTGCGAGATATTGATTCCTGTATGTACTTATTTATTATAATTGCTTTATTAACATGCATGAATGTACGTTTTGGGAATATTGCCTGTTTTATAAAAGAGCGTATATTTTATTTCAAGTCGGTATAGATCACACCTCCTGGGAATAATTGTTGTGTGGATAAAGTGGAAACTCGACTGGTATACGAACAAACTGATTTAGAATTCCAATTTTCTCCCTTTGTGGAAGTTACAGATGCCAAATCAAGAAATTAATACAGTAAACTGATTAAGCCTTCAAAGCACCATTGGGAATTTAATCTGTATCGCTGTAACTTCATTGTGGTAGTTCCATAACAGAAGTTTTACATCAGATATTCACATCCACATCGATTCCGAGGTTCTCAAAACATCGTAAAATAGCTACACATTTTTTAAAACCTCAAACTATCGCGACTAATTAGCAGATTATAGGTGAAACATTTAAAAATAATATTTTGATGATTTGTACAGCGCCATTTTGTGAACCTTATTAACTATAGGCAATCTATTATTACTACTTGTGGCTGATAAATTCACCGGTGCATCCTTCTGTAGTACCAAACTTTATGTGCAATGCATTTTTTTACGGTAACTCCACACAGCAGACCCCGAAGGAAATAATTTCCCTCAAGGCCTATATCATCTTTGGGGATGCCGTGTGGAGGGTCTTTTAGAGGATAGGAAGGTGTGAATTTGGGTCTTGAAGATACCCATGTTGTAGGATGGAGGAAACACAGAGGCCGGCAGATCATTCCACAGCCGAGCTGTTGAACACAGGAACGAGTCGTAAAAGCGACCCGTTCTCATGTGACAAATGTCTTTGATATTTTTCAGATATTTTGGAACTCCCGACCAGAGGTGGCTGCCAAATTCTACAAATTGACACACGAACTTGATGCCGCGTTAAAATATACAGCTTATTCAATTTATTTACAGGCAAATAGTAATATAAAGGACCATACTTACCTGGGAGGTCATTTGAGATAAACATTGTTTAGTGTATTTCATTGAAGATAATATTAATAACTCTAGAATGAAACGTGTAACCGAAAACACACAGAAAAGAAAAAGATAACGGTAGCAGCTGGGACTTGAACACAGAACATCATGGTCTATACGGGACCCTGTTTATTGTGGCTATTTAGCGATTTAGAGATTCTTTGGAATTATTTCACCAAGTTCACCCGTTATTTGCACACCAGAGTCAGTCTCCGTGGTTGAGTGGTTACGATCCTTGGCTACGAATCCGGAGGTCGTAAGTTCAAATCTTTCCAATAAAAAAAATATTTGATTAAATTGCGTTATTTCATAACTTATTCATTTAAAATCACATGTAGTATATTTGCGGCACGTTCCAGAGTGATATATTCTCTTAGTATCGCCCTGGTGAAAGAATCAAAGTTCAAAACGTTGCTTGAAATGGCTTTAACCGTGTTTGGTGACCACATCTGAATAGCCAGGTACTTCTCCACCTTCCACTTTTCCATCTCCTTCCCCTTCTCAATACCTTCAGCTGTACAACATACCCCAACTGGGCATGTCATAGTTTCACCCGCTTTAGACGATTGGGAGCAACTACAAAATCTTGAAAAAAAGAAGAAAAAAAGGAGTCATCCATTTCTGATAGAGAGAGGACACTTGTGTTCACTTTAATATATTAATTTATTTATTGTTTCTTTACATCTCACATATAAATTTTTAACCTCGCTAGGACTAAACCTGTATCGAGGTTAACAATTTTTTAAAAAAAATAACACATCAATAAAAGTAACAGGAAAAATAAATATTTGTAACTTAGTTAGAAAACTTTTGCATAAATTATTTGAATGTCGCTTTAACATTCGAATATCGATAGATCATTATTGTTAGGAAAATGTTTCATAGAAGTGGATACTAAAGCGGCTCAAATAATTTTCCTCCGGTAATATTTTAACATAATTATGAAAACTTAGTTAAAAAATTAACAAACTTGACCTAATTTATAATCCATATGTAAAACCACGTACAACGTGACCTTAGAACGGGGTACCCCAGTAAAGCCACATTTTTTGCGACTTTTGTAAAATATTATGAAACATAAATAAATATGCAATCTTAATTAATTCCCATATTCTTGGCTGCTATCTTTTTTTGTATGATTGCAAGGTTCTATCGCAATTTATTTGTAACATTGATATTACCTCGGACATACCTATCCATTTATTCTTAAGGACATCTATTGCCTTTTCTTTAAGCCTACAATGAATATTCTCATCAGTAATTATCAGTAATTCTACAGAACGATATCGATCAAAATGACGGAAAGTAGTAATAAGGTTCCATTAGTTCAGTGGTTACAGTGCCAGTCCCAGTTAGATCGTTACCTTTTTTTATTTTCTATGCTTTTTCCTCTTTCGTATTCCACTTGAGGTTAATTAATATAATCCTCAATGATTAAATATTACAAAATCAAGTAACTATAAATATTTTCTCAATAGATTTCAAAACCATTTTGCAACCCTTCTGAATTCCACAGATTGGGAATCTGTGCCGTAATCGAATCTTTCAATTTCCATTTATCCTTTTTTATTATTATTTTTATTATTATTATTTAGGACCAGCGTAATACGCGCATGCGCCTAGTTTGGTGGGGGTGGGTTTATACGGAGCGAGGAGTGCAACTGGTTTTCAGCAGTGCCCGTAGAAAATAGATGAAGTTAAAGTTACGTACTTTGCATACAAGTTTTGTGATTAGGGATTTTCCTATAGAACCGGATTGTTGACACTTTAGTTCAATTTAGAATCTTCCCTCTTAGCCACAATCAAAATTAATTTAAAATTGTAGTAAAAACGGCGCATTATCATATTAATGTGTAGATCCTTTTTACGTTATTTGGCATATTTGACAGTAAATAAATAACACTTCATCACTACATAAAAATGATTATTTTCTTACTTACTATTTTGGGATATATGCTTACATTTATAGTACAGTGTAAGTGAATAGATACAATCGATTTTAAAAGAAATAACAGATGTTGTTTTGATGAATTTCGTGACAAAATATTGGACGGAATTCGAAGATATTGAATTGTATGAAGAAAAAAACTTTATTATGAAAACTTTTTTTATTTTATTAAAACCAATTAGGAGGGCACTTATCCAGAGATGTACGTAATTTTTATTATTATATTCTTTATAATTTTTTTAAATATTAATAACGATATTTCGCTAGCAAGCACACAAATTTGATCAATTTAAGATGTATTTAATTCAGTATTTGACGGCGTCCATGGTCGAGGGGTAAGGCTCTCGACTACGAATCCGAAGGTCGCGGGTTCAAATCCCGGCGTGCGCAACTAAATTTTATTTAATTAATTTGTGTTGTTTCACAATTAATTCATTTAAAAATAATATATAGTATATTTGCGCACGTTCCAGAGTGGAAGATACTCTCCGTATCGCCCTGGTGAAAGACCACCATTCAGAATTGAAACGTTGCTTGAAATGGCTTTTAGCCGTGTTTGGTGACCAGATCTGAATAGCCAGGTATTTCCCCTTTTCCCCACCTTCCTCTCTCCCTTCTCATTCTCCTCCCCAATACCTTCAGCCTCACAACATTCCCCAATTGGGAATGCCATAGTCTCACTGGCTCCAGACGTTTGGGAGCAGTTTGGGACTCTTGTGCGGTATTCATGTAAAAAAAAAAAAGTACCTATCTATATCTGGCAAATCTAATATATACATTTCTAATATATATGTATGTTTGTTTGTATGTATGTTTATTTCATTATTACGCTTTATCTCATCGCTGGAATGGGTTACGGGGTCAAATTAAAGACAATTAGAAATAAGATGTGTTTTTTTAACAGTAACAATGAATTTAATTTGGCCGCCGAGGTCATCGGAGGGAGTAAAAGGTTATATTTTTTGTTAAAAAATGAAGCGTACTGGAAACAAAAATGGAACACTTGATTTCAGTTGCAAAATCTTAAAATTTCAACGTCGGTACTACGAAGTTCGAACACTCCGATACTATTTTGATTTGCTCTATGATGTAAGCTTCAAAAAATATGTTCATTGATTATTCTTACTGTTTTAGTATGTAGTCAAAGGGGTAGGGTTAGGGTAGAGGTAGCTGTAGGGGTAGGGGTAGCTGTAGAAGTAAGGAAAGGGATAAGGTAGGGATAAGGGTACGGGCAATTATAACAATATTAATTCTTAACAATTATATTATTTCCACCATAAAATTACACCCGGGTCACTAGAATTCACAACTTCAAAACTCTACTCCAATCCATTCATAACCCCGAGCAAAGACGGGTACACGTCAACTAGTAAATTAATATATTTCACCAGCAGTTTTGTCGAATTGAATTCATCAAACAGTTTGGAAATCAGAAAATACGGAGTGTAGAGTTAACACAATTGAATATCCAGTTCGCTCAGCAATTTACAGGCATTGTTGGAATTGTGGAGGTCAGGGGATTGGATTTTCATTGTTCTATTCGCAACCCAGCATGATGTTGCGCTGAGGGTGGTCGGTGGTTCCTGCGCTGACTTTTGTTAACGGCGTGATTTAATATTTGTCTACATTTCGCGACAGTGGTCAGCGCGTTAACTATTTGCACTTGTGTCCAAAAATCAAAACCACGGAGTTCATTAAAATTATTTTGTTGGTTCTGTGGATAGAACGCTTCGTGTTAAAATCGGTAGGCGATTCAAATTAAATTGAACTTTCAATAATTCCCTCGATAAACGCAGATTTGATTCAGTGCACAGAATTAAATTAAATCACATTTTGCGTTAGTTATACTCGTATGTGCAAGCAAGCGCGCCCGGTTGAATAGTGGAATCAGCAGATTATGCCCTAAGGGAACTGGGAATATGTACAAATATAATATATATTATATGTCCTTCATTAGTAAAATCAATGTCTTTGGTATAGGCACAGCATTGTTTTGAATAAACATCCTGATAAAGTAGTCCTATTTCCTGTTGGAACGATGCATCAGAATCGTAAAATCTTCATCCCCGAGTTACACGTACCAAAACGATTTACTAGGTAAACAACCACATTCCACTATGCAAATGCATTAAGAAATGCCAACGTTAAATCCCAAATACTCACACTATATAAGCTTGGAAGCGAATGTGTACATATGTTTAATTCTTTTAAAGTAGTATAATTTATTTTGATTTAAAAACTGTAGAATTGACTTTACGGAAAGATCGGAAAGCGTTGATAAATGAAAGTTGAAACTTGAATCCAACTTCTTATAATCAAATATCTCCATGACTTATTGATTTCAGATAATGATTTGCTATACGAAATAAGGAAAACAGGTGAAAAATATTATGGCTTAACAACTATATATTCAGATAGATCAACAAACGTTGAATATCGGTAAGTTTTGTCATATATAATTACACGTAGAATTTATAAATCGTTATTTAAAACTGAATTAAAACCATCTCATCAAAACGCCCTCTTTCATTGGTACCATTGGAACGACATCACGCGGTTGTTTGCGCCTAAATTCTTTCTGCGTAAATTTGTGTGTAATCGTATGACGCTTGTGTGACGTCATGCGGTCACCGCTCGGATTCCAGCAGTTTTGGTGGACTTAAAAAAAACAAACTTTGAGAATTAATTTAACTATGAAAACTATTTTAAAGAATTAAAATACCGGTAGATATTTAATTTAGAAGGACAACATTGATTTTTTTTAAATGGACTGGAGTTCCTTATTATAACACACTTTAAATATCCCTAAGTAGGTACTAGAAAAATTAATCAATTGCTCATAATATTAAAAAATATATATATTATGAAATCATTCACGATTTCGTCAAACCATTCGTGTTCATTCAAGGGCCCTCCGAGATAAAGAATAAGATTTAAAGACACTTTTCTTCCGACAAGTGGAGACCTAAATACTATTGGGGCGTTTAAAAACGTTCACCGAAGAATGTCAACCTGATGACACTTTATCAATGTCACTTTCATCCCCTATTCAAGGGTTCAAATCTTGGATTCTAAACGTTCAACAATCGTACATTGGAACCTACAATACTTGTACTTGTGCAAAGTACTTGTGAATGCAGAGTCTGAATTTGTTGTTATTGTGAGGTTTTGTTTGGGTCGCCAAAGAAAACGTACTTCGATTGTAGTAGCTTGGGAACTATTTTTCATATAGAGGATGATTGTACCGTCGAGTGTCTGAATTTTGCCGACAAATACAAAATTACCAAAACCGAAATACCCCACGGTATAGAATGGACACCAGACTTATTGGCGGCATTTTTTTCATTTTTACATCAAGAATGTACCCACGATGATTGATTTTTAAATACATCACTCTACATTTTTTATAATTTAAATTAAATCAAAAATGAAAATTACTTCATAATCACCACTTTATTAATATATACATATCAACATGTTTCGAAAGCGATGCTTTCCTCATCAGGAATATACAGAATTTAAAAATCAAAAATAATAATCTTATTATTAAGTTTTGCAAGAATTTTTGTTTTTTTTGTTATATTACGATAGCTTTTCGGTGCTCAAAGTGATTATTTTATTTACCGCTACCGCATTATACGTTATTTCTTACGCTATATTAATAATAAAAAAATCAAATTAAAAAATTAACAACGAAAGAAAAAAAAAGATATGTATAAATGCAATATCATGTAAAAAGTGTAAATAACCAGAAGCAAAGAAGAAATTAGTTTTTATCGGAGATTTTTCAATGCTAAATTTAAAGATGAAAATTAAATTCATAAAATATTTTTAACAATACCTTCGTAGCCAGAAAGTTAGCATAAAATAATTATCTAATTTTCATAATAGCAAATTAATTTACGCAAAGATATGTATTTTTTTTCTTCATTTAGACCAGTTCTACTTGCTAAAATAAATTTAAATAACATATGTTTATATTTTATTATTGATGTGTAATATATGTCGACAGTATCGTTATAATTATTATCTTAATTCTTTTTTTGTTTTTTTTTTTTGATTTCATGGATTCTTTCGTAATCCTCTAACTAACTAGGGCTTTGCAATACCCCTCGTGATCTAGCTAACTAGTACTGCGGCTCTTTGGCCTTATTACTATTACCATCTGATGGTTTTATTTACTTGACTGAGTGTATTTTACATTACGTGTATTTTTAGGGAAAAGATCTTAACTGGATAAAAAACCTTTTTTTTATTTCTTAGTTTCTTATTAGTCAAGAAGTGACGAAACATTTAAAGTTACAGTCTCTAAATTTACAGGTTCTTTATACAAATAAAACGGCGTCTTTGCACCTCACACTTTTCACCGCATGGTGGTAGTTTTAAATAATACCTGACCGTTAATGTCAATTGCGTCTTGTGATTTTTGTAGAAAAAAATCTGTTCATAAAAACCCTACTGAATTGCATGTTTGCATCATCATCGTCAGTCCGAGCTGCATCAGCATCAGCGCTTTGTCATAAATACATATTTGTCAGTTTGTGTTGTGTGAGGAGGGGGAAGGATATTGGCTATGGCCTATTTGTTGGAGTTCCTCCACATTGGCCTTTGGAAATGATTTCCTGGATAAAAAACCTGTATACGGCGAACGGGAGTATACAATTGTGATACCGTGTTGCAGTTGTCACAATAATTAGGTAAATAATGTCTCGATGTTGATGTAGGTGGTACATGAAAATAAATCATATATGTTCAGGGCTGTCAATAATTGAATTTGTAATTTTATATAAACAAGTTAAGTCAGTGATTATTCTACGTTCTGATAATTTTAATAAATGGAGGTAACACAAAATATAATCATAATTTATACATTCCCTTGTAATTCCTATTCTGAAGTTAATAAATCTTAATTATTAATTGTTTTTGTGTTTAATTCGTAAAACTGCATTTAAGTATGTTCACATTACCAAAACAATATAAAATATTTAAATAAATCAATTAGAAAACATTTTCATTTAAATACGGGGAAAACATATTACAACACAGAATGGAGAAATTTAATTATTTTCTAACTAAATTGGTTTTACCGATAATAAATAATTATTTTAAACACCTGTCCAACTTAGAATTGGGTGGGAGTAAATAAAATCATAAAAATAAGTCGTCGAAATGTGGATTAACCGCAGTTTGAAAATCTCCTTGAACGCCGTTACAATAATAAAAAACTAAAAATACTTCCATAACCTTTAAAATAACATTTTAAAATTTAATTTACATTAGTTTAAAAAAATGTATATATATTTATTTTGAATTCTTTCTATTGTGAAGTAATGAGTAGTATAACTTGATAGATGATATGCAGAGCATCGTTATCAAAAATCACCTAAAGGGCGCTGTAAAAATACATTTTACAATGCTCTATCTTATTACTTACCATAGATAATACATTTTAATAATTTATAGTTGAGAGATTGCTCCCACCAGTTCATCGATAAATAATAAAAAAATAAAAAAAAATAAGAAAAAACTATAATATGTACAACGCATTCGATCAATGAACAGGTTGCCGCGTTAAAATATACGTATTATTTATATTATGTACAGGCCGATAATAAACAGGACCATACTTACTTACTTACCTTACATTAGCTATGAAGATTGTAGAAATCTTAAAAATACAACAACATTTAGACTGAAACAAAAAAATTATGCAACTCGTGATTTTCAGTTTGTTTATAAAAATTATATGTCCAACTAAAAAACAACGGTTGGCTTTTTTACAGATCATTCCGTTATGTATTTCTTGGCCAGCGTATCATGCTGTTCAGCTCATAGATACTGTCCATCCAGCAGTTGCGTGCAGTTCATAACAACTGAAAAGCTGTGCTTACTGTAAGAAAAACTAACCAAACCTCTCCTAGCGCTGCTAGAAAGTCCTTCGAGCTCCGGTGCCGTACACTCAGTGTACAGGACAAAAATTTAGAATTCAGTCTTTTTAAAGTTGGATAAAATTAAACAGTTTAATTTTATTACTTATCAATAATAGTAAAATATTGTGTACAAGTGCTACAAACGACGAAAAACATCTGCCTCCACCGTTTAACTGTCACCAGGACAAGATAAATAATAAATTTTATAATCTTAACACGAGTTTAGTGTGAAATAAATAATATAAAAAATATTTTACCTTTTTTGAAGATTGAATTTTGTTTTCGGAGAGGTGAAATATCGTAAATCTTGCGCGGTATTACCCGGTATTAAAAAGCAATGATTATTTTTTATGATACTAACATTAAATGGCTTAACTTACGATGATGGTGGAAATGAAATAATATTTAATCGTTTTTATCGCCATTGCCGTGAAAAATACCTTCTAGGGCGCCTGGTCAATATTTCCAGGAATAGCAAATTAGAATTTATACACACTTGACGGTTTGAAAAATATAATTTAAAAACTAAGTAATTTTTGTGTAGCTTCAGTATGAAATAACATCAGCTATGTAGCGGATTTTATTTGTTTATTGTTTCTTTACATGTTACATTTATTATAAACAATTTTATTTTTAACCGCACTAGGACCAAGACTTTATAGACTTTAACAATTTGATTAAAAAAATAGCTGATATTCGGGATTATTTTTTTAATAAAGTTATGAAGTTGTGAATTCTCGCTTTTATAATTTGGATGTCATAATTACTTTAACACTAAAAGTAATGCTTCGTGACGACTACTACCATCTCTAAACAAAGAATCAAAGATGAATAAAAATTTTCAAATAAAAATCAATTTAAGTTTGTTTGTTTGTCCTCGATGTTCTCGAAAATTACTCTACTGGTTTCTCTGAAAATAGCACGGTTTGTTTTTATTAGTAAGGTTTAGAAAGTAGTTTGAATGAAATTCAATATGTAAAACTGTCGCTATAACGTTTTAAAATTAGTATGAAAAGCATTGAAACCGCCATGTTTTATTTAGGTTAGCCCATGGATATAATACTATGGTTAGACACAGATTGCATATTAAAATGAAGAAGGTTTTTTATGGTAGGATATTTTCAAAATGGAAAACACGAGTAGGTACCTACATAAGGACTTTATGATAGAGATACATTTTGAATTTTTGTTTCTTTATTTGGAGATAGTTACTTTCGTTGTCAAATCAATTATGGCACCCTAATGACAAGTGAAAAATCCCTAGCAAGGCCGGGTACACACCATCTAGTATTATATAATACAACAATAAATAAAAATAATGATTCAAATAGTTGATCAATAACAGAACAATATATGTACATGCGTGTCGTGATCAATGTTCAACAGTTGAAAAAAGTATTTGAAACACATGAAAACAGTAAAACAGTTTTATCATAGTGATGACAGACTCTAATTATATAATAGCCATCAAATAATATTATTAAAATATCAAGATATCAGCAAATATTACACAAGTTGAGAGATACAAAAACAGTAGTACAGTTTTGTTACAGTAAGAATAGACTCTTAATATATTAGTAGGACTAATATAATTTCATTTTCTTAAGCCTCCGGTAGTTGTTTGCTTTTGGTTTCCTCATTATTTTACTTTTTTTATGTAAACGTAGTTATTGCTGAACATAACCCGACTCCTGTCTTAAAATGTTGCTATTTTTCAATGTTATTGTGTATATGTTCTTTTTGTATCGCTTTGTATATACTGTATGATACTTTGAAAATTTATTAGATGAATATTTACCCAAGGAGTACTATGAGGGTAATATCAGGAATACGTAAGAATGTACATAATATGTAAATAGAATATGTTTATGAATATAATACGAAAAGAGCACTGTAGGAATACAACTGGAAGGAATTAGTTTTTTTTTTTTTTTACGTGAATACCGCACAAGAGTCCCAACTGCTCCCAACCGTCTGGAGCCAGTGAGACTATGGCATTCCCAATTGGGGAATGTTGTGAGGCTGACGGTATTGGGGAGGGGAAGGAGAATGGGAAGGGGAAGAGGAAGGTGGGGAAATACCTGGATATTCAGATCTGGTCACCAAACACGGCTAAAAGCCATTTCAAGCAACGTTTCAATTCTGAATGGTGGTCTTGCACCAGGGCGATACTGAGAGTATCTTCCACTCTGGAACGTGGGCAAATATATTATATATTATTTTTAAATAAATTAACTGTAATTAGTTAATCATTATTTTAAAGTTTATTATAGTAAAGCGCACTTGAAGTAAAATAACACAAAACTGCGCTATGTAAATGCTATGTTATCCTTATTTTTATTAAATATCAGATATCAATGCGATGTACAATCAAGGAGAACATCATATTTGTTTAATTTATTTGATTTAGTATGTCAAAAACCCGATCGTTAAACAATTATAGAAACATTTATACTAATTGTATACACGTGTAAACATCAAACGAAACACGTTCATAATAATTTAAATTGGTATGAGTATGTAATTATATCTAATGATTTTCATTGCCATCAACTGAGCTCTCTGCGTGTAATCAACTGAAAAGGCATCGAAGTGTAAACACCATCGGCAAACAATGCGCCGTAAAATGCCTCACTGTAAATAAACAGCTATTATTTAGATCTGATTAATATCTCAAGTGGCCTCCGAGGGACGCGGAATACGCCCTTGCTCAAGTTATGGCTGGGTGGTTGGCATAACAACCGCATTGGCCGAAGTCATCACTTCATTAAAGCTTCCCCAATCACTTTTAAACGCTCAAACAACTTTAACGTTCACCCCAAAGGTCCATTCACATTAACTTATAAACAAAATAATTTTAAAATAAAGTTATTATTGTATAATTAATTTGTATATGATATTGTACTGTTGTTCATATTAAATTAACTATCCTTTTTGCATACCTTCAATGTACGTCTCGACAAAGAAATTTTAACAGTGAAACATACATCGAACACGCCTTTGTAATTATAAATAAAGTAATGCTCGAAACACTTTTTGAATCAAATTGTTTTTTATATGAATACCGCGCAAGAGTCCCAACTGCTCCCAAACGTCTGGAGCCAGTGAGACTATGGCATCCCCAATTGGGGAATGTCGTGAGTCTGAATGTATCGGGGAGGGGAAGGAGAAGGGAAGAGGGAGGTGGGGAAATACCTTGCTATTCAGATCTGGTCACCAAATACGGCTCGTGTAGCCATTTCAAGCAACGTTTCAATTTTGAATTGTTGTCTTTCACCAGGGCGATACTTAAAGTATCTTCCACTCTGGAACGTGCGCAAATATACTGTATATTATTTTTAAATGAATTAGTTGTGTAACAAAAAAAAATAATTAAATCAAATTTACTTGCGCACGCCGGGATTTGAACCCGCGACCTTCGGATTCGTAGTCGAGAGCCTTACCCCTCGACCATGGAGGCCGTCAAATAACCGTTAGTAAAAGATGAAATAGTATTTAATAGATGTTTAACAATTAAAAATGTATTAGTATTCTTTATAGATCATCATTTACCTTGAAAAATAATTCAAATTTTTATAATTTAAAATCGTTCACTGGCTAACAATTTCTTCTAATTAAACCCTACAAAACCCACTTAAAATAATTGAGCAAATCATTTTTGAAAAAATTCCACATTATTTCCAACCTGTGTTGAATAGCATTATTTTTATTTAGTACGTACTTTCAGAATGTATATGTTATATATTTAAGTTTTTTAAAAGAAAGCAAACATTTACAGGTTGTAACTGGTCAGTGACTGAGTTGGCATCGCATCTGGATCTCACCCAGGCGTCGTGAGTTCAATTCCTTAGCTGGCTAAGTCCTCCATCGTGACACAAGCAACATCTTCCGCTTACTATGATGGTATTAGGAGATTATCAAATATTGTCTGGTTATTCGTAACCAGGGAATATTTGTCTTCGTTTAAAAAAAAAATTACAATATTTGAATTCACTCAAATCTCCCGTCATTATGATAAATTTTTTTTAAAGTATTAGTTTTGATTTATAGTAAAGAATTAGTATTTATTTATTATTAGTGAAATAAAATAAATTGTGGTGTAAGTGATGAAGTGAAGTGATTTCTTGGTTACGATACATTATTGTAAAAAAAAGTTTACCTAAAGTTTTGAAAGTGCTTATGAATCTACGAGTATATATGTAAAGATGAGTGTCTGTTTGTTTTTTATACAAATCTACAGTTTTATTGGTGAACAATTGCACACTTGACCTTCAAAACAAGAGAAAGGTCACTGTCTACACGAATTTCCTAAATATAGATCCCCATCCCCCTTTCCCATCCCTTAAAGCAGATTTTTTGTACTTTATGATGAAATTTTACACATTTGACGTTCAAAATAAGAGGATAAATACTGGTTAAGGGTAACAACACATCACAGCCTAAAAACTTTACTCCGAACCATTCATTATCCCGGGCAACGCCGTGTACTTCAGCTAGAAATAAATAAAATTTGAAATACGAGATTAAATGGAATCGATTTCAATTCCTTCACAAAGTCTAAAGTGTAAAGTTTTAATGACTTTAACACGGAAACTACCCAAAGTTAAAAACGAAAAATGTTCATACATTACCACCTGCGAAATACCAGGAATCCAGAAGCACGAGCAGGTAATTTACAAAGTTCTAACATACGTAACTGGTAACGTGTAACTCGTTACCGAGGTAGAACGAGCTCAATTCCAGGCCGATGTTTTAATCGTTTTTCGATACGGAACTAATGCAGACGAGTTGGCCAATGTTTAAACGATATATTAATATTATCGATAGTAAAGTTTGGGGTTCGAGTCTCGGTAGCAGGTGAAACGTTCAGCTAAATTAGTTGCACTTTTTCGTAATGGCCCGTACGAGCATACGGGGGAACAAAAGTAGCCTTTAATCAGATAAACTTATGAACCGTGAACGTTGGCGGTTAACTTGCGTTTTGTTAACTTAATGGGTTTTATATACCTAACACTTGGGTGGAAACGTAAAAAAAATACTTCCCCGTGGTAACAAACAAGCAGAACTATTGATTGCTTCAACGTCTGTGTTTCCGCAAGGATGAGCATTGATTGTACGAGAATACAAAGTTAATAATTTATATGAAGAAGATCAGTTATTGACATGAATTTTATACTCTTATCGGGTGCTTGTGTAAAGGATGGGATCGAATATTCAACTTAATAAAATTCTTATTTAAAACACATCACCTTTATTTCACTTTAGACACACACGATGTTTTATCAGAAGTAGTAAAATGCGGGAGATTTTAATATATAGGGATTATGAATTATAAACCTTAAGCCATCGTCACACAAAGTCGAATGTCTGTTTTTTCAACTCCAACATTTCGTTCGCTGCTGAACACGCATGCGCATATTAGTATTGCCACTTGACAAAAGTTGCCAGTGGATTAATTCCATAATCACAGTTCCTACACTCTAAACTGTGTAAGTAGGTATATAGTCTTAAGAATTTATTATTTTTTCTTTATTACATTGCGTAGATACATTTATATGGGGCATAACATAATAGAAAATACCGGAATTTTACGGCCTCCATGGTCGAGGGGTAAGGCTCTCGACTACGAATCCGAAGGTCGCGGGTTCAAATCCCGGCGTGCGCAAGTAAATTTTATTTAATTAATTTGTGCTGTTAATTATTAATTAAAAATAATATGTAGTATATTTGCGCACGTTCCAGAGTGGAAGATACTCTCAGTATCGCCCTGGTGAAAGACCACCATTTAGAATTGAAGCGTTGCTTGAAATGGCTTTTAGCCGTGTTTTATGACCAGATCTGAATAGCCAGGTATTTCCCCGCCTTTCTCTTCCCTTCTCTTTCCCCTCCTTAATACCCTCAGCCACACAACATTTCCCAAATTGAGGTTGCCATAATATCACTGGCTCCAGACAGTTGGGAGCAGTTGGGACTCTTGTGGGGTATTCATTAAAAAAACTTACTTTTTGTTTTAAATTAGGAAGTATATGCCATGAAAAACCATCAATTTTCATAATTTTAGAGGAAATTTAGAAAATTTTTTGCGGGTTTATTATATATTTTCTTAAATGATCATATTTGCTATGTAAATGTGATTACGTAAATAAAAATATAAAAATAAAACATGAAAAAAAAAGTTTTTCGCTTCAATATTTTAAATTATCTAAGGCATATTGGTTTTCCAAAGTAAATTGGTGTTTTTAATTTATTTTAAAGTCCATCATAATGTTTATTTAAAAAAATATATATATTATATTTTCAAAGTAGATAACGTAATTTTTTTTTAATCCCCGTTAGCCCAAAATAATTGTTAAAGGTGCCTCTAAAATCGCGATAAATGAATTCCTTTAATGACCTATATTTCGTAATTTAAAACAAAAATAAATAAAATACTTTTCATCTGTGCTAGATATTTACTAAACCTTTAATTAAAAAAGAATATCATTCAGTTTGGATGGAAATTTTGGCTTCAAATCCAAAATTACGTTTTTTTATAAAACAGGCCGCGCTGCCGTTCCTCTGAAGGAATGAATTAGGAACTTCTATCTACTGTCTGGCAGTGACTTGATTAACTTGGATTCCGTGGACCTAGTATGGATAGACTCAATATCGACGAACCAGGGACGTAGTAACTAGACATGCTCGAAATTGAATGAAATAATCAAATGCATAAATACAATCTCATGACTAACTCGGTCTAATGCTCAATTTCATATGGAAATAATTCTTGATTCCTTTGGCCTTGCATCCGTATTTCTAATGCGCGGCACAATAATTACGGCGCGGATACTAATCAGCGGTACTGCCAAGTTGCCAGAAGTATTGTTGTATTATATGGGGCTCTAACGTACAGAATCCCGTGCCGTAATCCATAAAAATCCGTATTCCCTATCGCAGTCTGTATTCCATAATTCAAAGAATTAAGAAATGTATTTCGTATTCAGTTGTGACGTCATTACGACACTTGTCCGTCGATTTCAATTCTGCACGTACTAGGTCAGCAGGACGCAAGTTAGTCATTCACTACAGGATACTAGTCGCAAGTTCCTAATTCAATTATCAGTGACCGCAGCGAATCCGTTTATCTTTAGTTCCAGCTCGACCAAACTGTCAGTTTCAGTAAGTAGTCTGGCGAGAATTTCAGAAGTAGACTACGTTTAGGTAAGAATCTTGGGGTTCATCGATATTATACTTAGTCGATGGTAGGGTGACATTTTTTGTGGGGTGGTATTTTTTGTGGTTGAACGTCACTCATTCGCTTTTAGTCGATTTTTCTTTGGCGAGTAATATTGTGTTTAAAAACGAATCTATTATTTACTACATCGATGACTGAGTATATAAATTTTTCGAATTATTTAGTTGGGTGAGATTGTTATGTTCGTATTATTTTGTATATCCTATTTCCAATAACAGCACAATTTATTTACAAAGCTTTTTAAATTTAAATTTATTTTTATTTTTTTGTTATTATTATTGTTATTTTAATTTGTTTTTATGAGTTAAAGGAATGAATTACATGAATATATTCACAACACATCGATTATTGACAACTGAGAATGATTTTATTTTTTATTATTTTTTTATTGTATAATATTAATTATATACAGTGGGAACTTATACCCGCTAAGCCACTGCAAGTAGCTTGTCAGCGGGAGTTTATTTCAACAATATAATATAATAAAACAATAAATTACAATCATCATACAAATGTAGGGCAAAATTGTTATATTTAGGCGCATGCATGTTGTGATCAATGTACATAAGTTGAAAAAAAAATTTAAAAGAAAAAATAATGGAAAAAGCATTACAGTTTTGTTATTGAGATACTAGAGTCCAATTTTATAACACCGATTTAAATAATATTATTTAAATGTTAATATCATAAAAAATATCAAAATTATACAAGTACCTATATCAAAAAATATATAAATATCATAAAAAACATCAATATTTAAAAAAATATCAACGTTTTAAACATCAACATTATAAAATTACTAATATTATAAAAATACGAATATTATAAAAATACCAACATTGTAAAAAATATTAATATAATAAAAATATCAACATTATAAAAACATTAATATTACAAAAATATAAATATTACGTAAATATCAGAAATATCAAAGCATCTGTAAGTGTTAAATAAATTGAGAAATAAAATTTAAAAAAAAATAAATATACATATATACATAAAACAACAGTACAGGTTGGTTACAATGAGGATAGACTTAAATATAATAGTAACAGACTTTCAGAGTGGAAGATACTCTCAGTATCGCCCTGGTGAAAAACCACCATTCAGAATTGAAACGTTGCTTGAAATGGCTTTTAGCCGTGTTTGGTGACCAGATCTGAATAGCCAGGTATTTCCCCTTTTCACCACCTTCCTCTCCCCCTTCTACTTCCCCTCCCCAATACCTTCAGCCTCACAACATTCCCCAATTGGGAATGCCATAGTCTCACCGGCTCCAGACGGTTGGGAGCAGTTTGGGACTCTTGTGTGGTATTCATATAAAAAAAAAAAAAAAACACCTCAACAGTAAATACACCAGATATCGCGGAGCTATACAACCAAGGTGATCGTCATATTTGTTACCATCAATACACAAGGTTACTTTCCAAAAGCCAACACTTTAACATCAGTGAGAATTTCATCATTGGGCAATTGTTTTTAAATTCGTACGGAAATTTGTTAAATATAAATGGTAAAATGTACTCAAGGGTTCGTTGACCATATTTTTTTTGAAATATTGGTACTATCATTCCTATATTTTGTGTGAAACGTGTATTGTGTACAATCTGCTCAGGTCTAGTAGTGACTACGACGTCATAACTGAATACGGTATACATTTCTAATTCCTTGAATTAGGGAATACAGACTGGCTGACTAGATGCCGTTTGAAGCTACAAACTAATGCACACGATGATGTACAGTTTTTATGGATTGCGGTGAGGGATTCGATATGTTAGATGGTGTCCTGCAAATTGCACAATATCTCCGGCGACTTTGCGATGACGTCCATAGTATCGGCGCCGTAATTATGGTTATTAAAAAAAATACAGGGTTACGGGGCCTAATCTAAGGAATGAAGAATTAATTCCATGTTGAATTGAGAAACAGATCGAGTGTGTCACGACGTTGAATTGATTGATTTAATTCAGTCATTCAATTTCGCCGACATCTAATGATTACGTCCCCGACTCTTTTGTTGTATTTACATTTGCTATAATACTCTTGATTCTATTTTCGTTTTCCTTCTGCTCTATGAGTCTAAACTTTCGACAAATATACACCGAAGATCTAAACTACCAAAGCGTATGTATTTTAAACTTATTAATAATAATTAATTGATAAACTAAAGTTCTTAAAAACTTAAGACAAGATTTTTGTGCATAGCGCAAAGGGTAACAATTATTATTTTTATAAACAATAATTTTTAATCTAAAACACTCATCCAAATTGAAAAACCTTCCGAGCAAAGATAAATGTCGCCGGCAGGACTCGAACCCGCACCCTTCTAATGTCCGGTTAGATGCTCTACCGTTGAGCTACGTCGGCTTATCGGAAACCCGCCAAGTTAATCAATATATACTAGTGTTCCATTTTAATAATTACTGTTTTTTTTTTAATTATATTTTCACCTGTTTTAGATTATAATTATTAATAATAAGTTTATAGATAGTTTATTTACATTCTATAACATTTTGACATTATATACAAATCATTACTTAGTTTCAAACAAGGTTATATAGATTAAGTGAACTTTTAGGTAAAGATGTTCCCCACTTGCTACGCTAGTTTGGGCCGTGTTATAGCAGAGTAGTCTATTTATATTTTTATTATATTTTATTTTATTATATTTTTCACTGGAGTTCCTTATTGGTTTTCCATCATGAATACTTTCGAATATATAATATTATGCCGATCTCCACATTCACATTTTCGTCAATTTATAATCATTTTTAATCTGAACACAAATTGTAATCCAATCGTTTTTCCCTGATTTGTAGTTTTTTTACTACTCTCATAAAATAGACAACTATCTGCGCTATTGACACAAATGAGACGGCTTAAGAAATGGTTCCCATTTGATGCTACAATAACCCAGTCCACCTGACACGGAGATACACAAAGTTGAGCCGCCTTTTCGATGTTATTGTTTTCCCAGCGGTTTTATTATTCTTTGCTCCAATTTTACCTTTTTCACTCTATTTTGCCGCCACTTTCCGCGTCGCCGTTGTAGAATCCAGGATCATTTTCCCTGGAACACAGGGTGCAGTTTTATTGCTTCTTGTGTCTCTCGTTTTAAAGGAATTCCTACATGTTCTGCTATTTAATATAAATGAGAGAAATTTCACAAACGGCTGCTGTTGAATGTTGTAGAGGAATTTTAAATCTTGACTCTGTACTTTTGTTTATTAATAGTTATAAGGTCGCATTTTTTTCTACGTTGCTCAGGGCGGAGTTTACCATTTGATGCACTGGTAACAAATAAATACGTTACATAAAAAAGACGAAGGGCACGTAAAACGAAATTTCATCATTGAAGTCACGAGAGGAAGAAGATGTTATGCATTTACCATCTTTACGGTATAACCAATTATCAAAGGAATCCTAGTTTTGTAGGTAAATTACCAACAAAAAAATTGACAACAATGTAGTGGCACCTAACTTAATTTCATAAGTTTGACCGTCATCGATATTCTTGATCATTGAATTTAATAGTTGGGCTATATCCATGATTTTTGACGTTTTCGTCATGACAACTTTTGTAGTTGTTAAAATATGAACTTTGTAAGTTTTTTTATTTTATTTTTTTGTTTATTTATTTAAACGCCCAGGGGCCTTTTACATATAAATACATCATTTTTATCAAATAAAAATTTAAAATAGAAAACATGCACAGAAGTTAAAAATACACAGGAATATAAAAGAACAGAAAATAAACATTACAATATCCACAAAATCAATATTAAAATTAATAACAAATAAGTAAATAATATAGAAAGTTGTAGTTAACAATAATTTGTGTACTAGGTAGAAATAATTTGTTCATCCTTTTTTTTTTAAATGTGCCAGGCTTAGATTATTGTCAAATACATTCATATCATTTAAGTATTTGTTACCAAGACTGTGTAAGTGTTGAATTGGGGAATGCAAACTGTAGTTAGAACGGGATATACATATATAAAATATTAATGTTTGCGTTTTAGTTCGTTTAGGTATGTAAAAGTTGATTAAATGGAGGAGTTCAGAATAATCGAATTTACAATTTGATAATTTCAATAGAATGGTTATGTCGTTAATTCTCCGTAAGTAAGTTGGAATATTTAAAATATTCATTAACGATGAGTAATTTATGTGCTTCTAAAGGTATGTTAACTATAAAACGTAAAAAAATCTTGGAATTCTTTCTACATTATGAATATGTATTTTGTAGAAAGGCGACCACACTATGGAATTATGTTTTTTTTTTTTTACAGTAACTCCACACAGGAGACCAAGGAGGAAATAATTTCCCTCAAGGCCTATATCATCTTTGGGGATGCTGTGTGGAGGATCTTTTAGAGGATAGGAAGGAGTGAACTTGGGTCTTGAAGAGACCCATGTTATAGGATGGAGGAAACACAGAGGCCGGCAGATCATTCCACAGCCGAGCTGTTGAACACAAGAACGAGTCGTAGAAGCGACCCGTTCTCATGTGACAAATGTCAACCGTGTGCAAATGTTGGGCGCGTTTGGCGTGTTTCCCGACTATGCACCGGTGCCGAAGGGATCAATGACGCTAGTTCCTCGGAGCATCTTCCATTAAAATACCGGTAGAACAAGGACAGCATTCTCACCCGACGTCTGTGCTCCAAAGATTGCAACCCATTTGTTAAGATGTATTTGTTAAGATGTTGTATTAGACTTGTAACTAGGGATATGTACAATAATTTTAATAATTGTAACAATTAAAAAATTATTGTTCTGTAGTAGATCTCCACTTTTCATAAATTCACTTTGAATTGTCGCAGAATTTTTGGAATACTCTTTCGTTCTGTCTACTTTCCTGGAAGAATGGCATTTTCAGCGACTTGGAGCGTTTATCCGGACTAGATTTTGTAACAAAGACGTTAACATGGAATTTATTCAATTACTAAGTATGTAATGCGTATTTTTTTCGAAGTTATTAGAAGTATCTTTAGTCCGTCCCTGCATCGATGTGGACTCTTCGCGAAGGTGAGATAAAATATATAGATACTGAATTTTGTGACATTGTGTATCGCAAAAATTCATAATCTTTTATAAAACGAAGTGACGTCATCAGTATGGGGCGGGCCATCCAGGGTGAGGCCATTAAAGGCAACAGCATAATGACTGGAGACGTAATCATTGTGCAGTATCTATCTATCAATATCCCGTTATTTTGTTGTTTGTTTTTCATACATATCTATCGTTTTATTCCGAGCTTGACGAAATTCTTCAAAATTAGATGAAAGTCACACAAGATTCCAAAAAATCACCCCATCCCCCCTTTCAACTCCTTAAAGAAGAATTTTGATACTTTTAATTGAAAATTTTTATACTTGACGTTTAAAATAAGAGGAAAATTACTGGGTAGGGGTAGGGGTAGGGTCAGGGTTTGGGATAGAGACAGTGGCATGGGCAGGGGTAGAAGTAGGGGTAGGGGTAGGTGCAGAGGCAAGGACAGTACCAGGAGCAAAAAATCAGAATAAGAGGAAAATTACTGTGCAGGGGTAGGGACGGGGTACGGGTATGGTAACATATCGAAACCTCAAAACTTTATTCCAAACTATTCATAACACCGGTCAACGTCGGGTACTTCAGTTGGTTTCAGCAGGATAAATGTAAGTGTTTTGTGTGTTTTACCGGTCTCTGTCGTAAGCTATAAGGATCTGGCATCAGTGTACAGTGTACACAATCCGGGTTTTTGTAGACCCGGTGGGGAACCTAATAAATTAAAATAAGGTTCGTTCTAGCTTTACGCAGGTCCAGCAATTATGCAGATTCTCGCGGAGAATTGCTCAACTGTACTGACAGCTGCTGCCAACCTCACGCTATTTAATAGTTATGAAGGGATGTTATAGTAATAATAACATTGAATTTATACGTTTATAGGCCAGTTATGTGTTATTTCACTTCAAGTGCGATTTATTATATTTAAAATAATGATTAACTTACTCTGTTCAGTTATAGTTTCCAACAGTGCTCCTTTCATAATCTATTCACGTACATATTCTATTTACATATTTATATATACTTTTACTTATTCTCAACATTACTCCTACATTGCTCCTTAGGTATATATGTATCTAATAAAATTAAAAATATATATATATTATATACAATGCTATATAAACAGAACGTATTCACAATAACAGCGCAAATAGCCTACAATTTTTAACATTTTAAGACAGGAGTCAGGTTATGTTCAGCATAGTTCAGCAAGAACATTCAGATTTTGAAAAAAAATAAAACAAATACGAAAATGAAACCAAGCAACTACCGGAGTCTCGAGAATATGGATTACAATAAATTTAAGAGAAGTTAAAATTAATCGACGGTAGAATTATTTAAAAAAAATTGCTTTCAAAGGCCGTTTAAATTCAGTCGATTTCTGAATACTAAAGAGCTGAGGGAAGTTTATTTCGAATGAGTGGGCCATTTAAACGAAAAGGGCGATCGTAGTAGACGGATCGATTTGACCTTGAAAGTTCGATTAGACGATTAGTAGCATCTATATATGCTGACCTCAGAGTAAGTTATGGATTATACATTTTGGTTTAAGGCTAAATCACGCACTCCTTATGTAAGTGGCGACAAGATTGAAAGTCCGGCTTAACATCGGACGCATGTTTCGATTTACCCAAAAAACCATCACCAAAATGCGTGTTTTATTCTATTCTGTAAAGGTCAGACATAATTATTAAAATATTTTACGGTCACGTTCTAAAAAACTCAAATTTACCACAATGAACAATACGACAATATCAGAAAAGGGGTTCGTAAGTAGGAGAGTTTGAGCTTTAAACATTTTTTTAATGTCTGATACTTTATTTTTTTCTTGGCTTATAAAAAGACAGACCAAAAAAATGTCCAGTTAAACGAAAGGCTAAGGTGTGTTCTATTTGCAGTATTTAATTAAATCATCTACAGTATTTCTAGGCTATCAAATTCTCAAACCGAAAACACACGATTTTGCATTGCTTCCCATTGCATCGCCTTAATAAAAAAGGTATGGATTAACCGAAATTTATCTTATCATAATCCAAAAAGTGCATTGAACGGATATTACGATAAGGTTTATTTTTATGTATTGACAGAGGCTTATCGATCATTGCATTAATTTAATTTCTAACAAAAATTATTGTATTACTAAATTTAAGAGATAATAAATAAAATGTATGTTCATAAAACTCCTTTTAATTATTATTTTTTTTTTAATAAATTAAATTTTATAATCTTATTATTAAGTTCTGCAAGTGTTTTAGTTTTTTAATTATTGTGACAGCTATTTCGGCGTACAAGGTCATTTTTAAACTGTGGTTAGGCCACATTGCGACGACTTACTTATATGATTTTACTTTCTCCCATCCAATTTTAATTTGGACGGTGCTTAAAATGATTTATTACCGGTAAAACCGATTTTAGTTTAATAGTTTTAATACTCCGTGAGGTATTTATAATGTTTTTTTTTTCCGTATTAGATGAAAATATTTTCTTAATGGATTTGTAATGAATGCCATTGGCTTATTAAAATGTGTTATATTGTTTAGGTCGTGTGAACATACTGAGTAGTGGGGGAAAAATAATTTTCCTTATTTTATTAATTAATGTTGAATTGGGATCATTTGAAATCGCTGTCACAATAATTTAAAAAAAGCAAGTACTTGCTGAACTTATTAATAATATTATTAAATTAAAAAAAAATAATATATGCATACATTGTACAGGTTTATTTATAATATTATAATGAAAAAAAATTATATTCAATTAAAACTACGTACTATTCAATTACAAAAAAGCATTCCTTCTGACATCTGCAGGTTCATCTATTAATAAGCAATCTAACCACCAATAATCAACGGAGGGGGCGGGTTCAAATCTCGGCGTGGCAAGTAAATTTTAATTGATTAATTTGTGTTATTTAACAATTTATTCAATTGGTACACACTTTCAGCATCGCCCTGGTGAAAGACCACCACTCAGAATAGAAACGTTTGAAATGGCTTTAGCCGTGTTTTGTGACCAGATCTGAATAGCCAAATACTTTTACACCTTCCCCTCCTCGTCACCTTCAGCCACACAATATACCCCTATTAAGGATGCCATAGTCTCACTGGCTCCAGACGGTTGGGAGTAGTTGGGACTCTTGTGCGGCTTTCACATAATTAAGGATTATCAATCTACACCATTATACGCAGGCCTAGCTTATATATTAAAGCGGTTACTTTTCTTTGAGATGGGCAGACAATGTTACACAGCTCCATAGCTCACGATGTAATTGATGTCGCGAACTGAAGATATTTGAATAAATAAAAAAAGTGCTAATTTCATAACGCCAGAACCCAGCATTTTACAGTTTTTGCTTTATGCTTAAGATTACATATGGAAAGTACAAGTCCTCGTTTCCACGCGAAATTTTCAACACGCACGTAAAAAAACTGCTTCGTATTGCGAAATGTCGCCGAGGTCACGGGTAACCTCATAAATTTAAAGGAATTTCACTTTTAGGTAAAATAAGTGTAAAATGCCTTTGGCTCGGCCCCGGCCGCGTACACTGTAATAACATCGGCGCGTGAGGAATGTGCTCCACCTGAAATTCGGCCTAGTTTATTACCTCACGGGCGGAGTTCATTCCGAGTTCGATCGACTATACCAGATATAGGTCTGTAAGGCTGGCCTGGAGATCTAAGTTAGGGTAGAGTTGGCCCGGCCCTGGGATGATGGGCCCGCAGAACACGCGTAGAAAGCAGTCACTTTAAAAAGCCGTTAAAACCAAAAAGCCAATTTCTTAGTAATCAATTAAATGTGTCCAATATCCCAATATTACGTATATTTCCCATAAACTCACAAAATTCCCATTATCCCTTAATCACCCGTTCAGGTGTCGCTTCGCCTCTTTAGATATAATATGGTAACCCATTATCTACACATCTGTATCTTTCTCTGTTACTATGTTCATTCATGTTAATACGTTATTAGCGTCTTATTGAACCTAATAGGATAAGGTAATTATTAAAATGAATGTTAATAATTCTGTTTTACGTACTTTCAAGGTTGTGCTAATTAAAAATTTATAATTCCATTTTCGAAAAAAAAACTTTTTTTTTAATTTTTATGCCTTTGGAAGATTGGAATATATTAAGTATATTATTTCATAATTGAATCTGAGAAAATCATGCTTTGAAGATAAATCGTAAAATAAAAATCGGTCATTTCATAAATAAGGCTTCGAACTTTATAAAGGCGTTAAAACAATAGCGCCCGAGCCTAGGACCCGTGTCGGGCCAGTTCGGGCAGGTGCTAGATAGGACGGGCCTAAAAAAGTTCGGCCTGGCAGATTTCTTGTATACACCTACCTTTACTTTTATTACTTCTTATCAAACGCTCTTTCTAAGGTGCTTTATACATTAAATTACACCGTTCTGATGTAAATAAGGCAAACAGGAAGGGGTACTTGTTTGGTTATACGTCCTCCCGGCTACTTCTCAGGTGATGTGGTGTAATGGCGTAAAATAATTATAGAAAGTATTTTTTTTTGGTTAACGCGTGGCACTATAATGCTCTTTGTGAGAACATTGTGATTCTATGATAACAATTGTGTGATATTTGCATAGATGTAATAGTTCGCGGAGTCAACGACAGATGTCACTAAAGCATAGGTTCATCGTTCCTTTGTTAAACCTAGATATTCCAGCTCTTGAGGATCACCTGAATTTTTACTTTTTAGTAATGGAGTTTTAGAGATTACTAATTTATTTATTTAATTGGGCATTTACATGAAATAGCAGGTAAATAGATGGTAAATAGTAGGTAAATAGTAGGTGAATAGTAGGTAAATGGAAGATAATAGTAGGTAATATAGGTACATAGTAAGTACATAGTAGGTACATGATAGGTAAATAGTACCTAAATTGTAGGTAAATAGTAGATAAATAGTATATAAACAGTAAGTAAATAGTAGGTGAATAGTAGGTAAATAGTAGGTAAATATTAAGTACATAATGGGTAAATAATAAAGGGTAGGTGTACCAGACGTATTGGCACACAAACGAAATGTAGGGGCACGCTGATCACAATCTGCGCAGAGGGCTGGGAGGGGAGGTATCACTACCTACCGTTCGATGAAGTTACTGCATTGACGGCGAAGGTTAACTTGTAATATTAAAAGATTTTAGTATAACAATGCAACAAAAAATAACAAGTAAATGCAATATATAAATATAAATATTAGCATAGGTATTTTAAGTGTTATAAACACCAGTATAGATTCTGAAGATATGGCATATTACATCAAATAAAATTATTTGTTATCGGATTGGATTGAAATTATTTGATTTCTTAACCTTGCAAGTTTATCTACTGAAGAGATTTATCCACTATGTACTTTTGTTACTTAATTTTATTACTGTGTTACCAGTTTCGTCACAATCGCGTCATTAACTAGCGCTCTTAAAACTAACTTAAATTAAACAAGTAAAGAAATAATTAGTCATTATTAGGTAAGGGAAGATAAACCAAGAAAATAAATAAAAACTCAATTTAGTAAACAAAATAATAGAACCCTGTAAATCACATTTGTTAACCATGTTTCCTTGTTATTTTGACTCTTCACACCGCCCCTCCCCCCTCTTCCGAATCACCACTCCCACTCCCAATACCCTCACTCTGTAATGTCTTATTATTTATGTACTTACTTAATTTAAGTTAGTTTTAAGAACGCTAGTGAATGACACGGATGTGTCGAAACATATAGCACAGTAATAAAATTAAATAGCAAAAGTACATACTGGATAAAACTGTTCAAACAGAATATCTAGAAATTGTTAGGCAGTTATTGCCAAAAGAAATACAAAAAAATATCAATTCCAAACACATCGACCAATGAATTTTAGGAATTGGTGAATAAATACAGTAATTAATATTGAAGTTATTTTTTCAATTTAAAGTATTTTTGCTACGAATTACAATTTTTTTGAATTACAGGACATTGGGGTCGAGGATGTCCTTTCCTCGCTTAAATTATAAGAGTATTATTGTCTTAATTAAACGCTTGTTGTGAATACGTGTGTTTTATTCACATTACTTACAATATGATACAATATATTTTATTACGAAATCAAGAAAATACTTTAATTATTAGGTGGGAATATACATATATATATCTTTTTTTAAATATGTTCTTCCCCATGTCGGGTATCAAACTCATGTTCTCTAGATACCTACAAATAGAATTCAAATATAGTATTATCAGGAATTATATATGCGCATCTCATTCCGAAGTGGATAACAATCTGAATGCCTTTTTTTTTTAAAATTTAAATATAATGTAAATCATTTTGAAATCATTTAATGAAAATGGCCTTAAACGCCGAAACAGCTGTCACAATAATAACAACTAAAAACACTTCCAGAACTTAATAATAACCTTATTAAATTTGATTTACATTAAATTAAAAAAAAATTAAATGGAGTTCTACGAATTAAACACAAAAACAATTAAGGAATGCCTTTCGGTGACGGAATACAAATCGACTGCTCCATGGAAGACGGCAGAAGCTCGCTTTGGGCAGCAGAGCCATTTCAACGTTTAAAATCTTATTCACATTGGTAAGTGGAAATTAAAAAAAAAAAATATATATATGTATTTAGTATTTTGATCAATTTCGAACTAATTTACGACTCTCACAATGGAAGTGAGTTGATATTGAATTAATTAATTTTTTGAGTTACATCTGTCTTCCAGCAGTCGAAAATAAAAATCAAAACGTTATTTGAAATTTCCTTTAGTAACCAAATCTGAATGGCCAGGTCATTCTCAAATATTATCCCACCAATTTCTTCTCCCCCCCCCCATGATTTCCAGCATCACAACATTCGAAATTGGAATTTGAGACTTGGTAATAATAATTTTGCACCACAAAGTCTAAAAATTACTAAACCTCTAGATTACACCCATTAGTACAAATACTTATACAATAAGTTCAAAAACATATATCCGTACTTTGCGCACCTTCAATGAAACAGTGATTTTACGCTTTTTATAATCAGTACATCTACGGAGAAGTGCTGGGATGGGAGGGGTTGAAGGGGGATGAATATTTGATATAACAGGATTTCTAAGCCTTTTCAGAAGAGTCACAAGGTATCTGTTCAAATTCCCTACTCTTCTTACCCTTAGTGCTGGAAAATTTTCACTAGAGCGTGAAAATTCTTGAAATAAATGCTCACGGATCAGAGAATACGATGACGTGAATAAAGGAATCTTTTATTCTATCCGTTTATTATACAGCTACACATACTAGTTATGCATATTTATCTTTGATACTATTCATACAAATTCACGTGATCGAACGGTGTAACGTGCAGGAACATTATATTTTCCCGGGGATGTAGTAGAATAATAGTACTAATATCTGATTACCAAATCACTCTTTAGTCTTTCTGACTTAGTAATGCTAGAGGAACCTAGATATGTAGATCCAGGGGCTTAGTACGTATCCTGTGACATACATTACCGTGACCATTATCCGCATATTTTGAGAGTTCTCACATATTCTAACTGTCAAAATATACGGCTAATGGTCCCAGTAAAGCGTCATAAAAGGTAGAGACTTTGGCTCCAGGTGAATACAGGTACACATTACGATAAATTCCATTCCCAGTAAAATTTTTGGGTAATCTCTTACTTTGAATAATGGTACTAAACGTAAAAGTAATCATTGAAACCCTAAATGCATTAACATTATATTTGATGATGAATACCGAAAGGCTGTTCGTGAAGTCGACCAATGTCATAATATTAGTCATGAGAATTTTAATCTTAAAAATTAAATTTAAAAATAAATAAATTCACAACGGTCAGGCGATCACTTTTTAAAACATGGAATTAGATTAGATTAGTTTTTCAAGCCATGTAGAAATCTCACTATAATTACTATGTAACACGTAGCCAGTTACAAAAAGAGTGATAAGTGACAAATAAATCGTTTATTTATTCATTTTCGGGAAATCACAAGTACATATGTAATCAGTTTGTACATGTGTAGTGTATCGAACGTTTCTACAGAGTGGATTAATTTAAATAGATAAAACGTATTTGTTTATAACCAAATATAAATTATTGAACACCACGTTCACCAGGCCGAGAGATTATATTTCACAACGCCGAGTCAAAAGCCTATATTGCACTATTAATGCAATACCAAGTCAAGATTGCACCACAAATGCAATACCGATCCGAGATTTCACAACACGTGTACATAATATTCGGCCGCGCCTCGTGCCCTATAAATATCGTACGCAGAGCGGTATGTGCTCTCTTTTCACTTCAACCGCAGAATGGACAATATTTCCTCCCTTGGATAGCTCGCCCTGCCGCTACCAAACAAGAACAGTCATAGTAGGGTTTTTATGAAAAGATTTTTCCCTACAGAAATCACAAGACGCAATTGACATTAACGGTTAGGTATTATTTAAAACTACCATCATGCGGTGAAAAGTGTGAGCCGTAAAGACGCCGTTATATTTGTATAAAAAACCTGTAAATTTAGAGACAGTAACTTTAAATGTTTCACCACTTCTTGACAAATAAGAAACTAAGAAATCAAAAAAAAAGGACAAGAATATTCTTCTACACCCAGCAACCGCTGACATCACCACCCGGTATCTCAGTGACCGACCATACTGGCTGGTACTATAAGTCAAGTAAGCTCGGAGCGACAACATCTCCATTGAGAAACAACCAAACGCCTTTTTCAAGGGAATTCGCAAATCACAATAGTCGTGCGTCTCTGTGTGCCGGTGCCAGAAATATTTACACTCTTTTTCTTGTGCGGGTTCAACACGTCTCGTAAATTTAGTATACTGAAAATATAATAAGACAAAGATATTGGGATTTACTTTTGTGACTTCGCTTTTAATAAAATATGAAATATATAATAATAACTAATGAAATATGTGATGAAATTATAAAAAGCAAAGAAATCAAACGTGGCACCTCTGAAATAGATTATTTTTTGGAGTTCTTATTCCAATGGTAAATGAAGATGTTCACATATATTAATAGACGATATCATGTTAATAAGGCATGATATAAAATAAATTAATTTCGTAACCGATTATTATATAAAACAACAAAAATGAAAACAACAACAACAAAAAAATCACTCACCACAATTGAGAAAAACATCATTTTATAGAGTTATTATATTTATTCCGCTCTCAATTAAAGATGTCCAAGTTAGTATATTGCTATAATTAATACGTGGTTCATTGAAGCAAGAATTTTGTTTAAAATTAGTTATACATTACATTCATCCACTTTGGCTAGGACAGACGAGTGTGTGGTACACGCAGGTACATAAATCTGAATCTTTTTAGCAACTCTAAACATTATTTTTAGCAACTCTGCTATCTTGCAAATTATGACGAAACTTTTTGAATACGGATTTATCTCGAAATTCCTTCTATAAACCAATGTACCCAACAGATGACGTTCATGCAGTGTTGTGTTAAATTTCAAGGCGGTACATTACTCGTTCATTATCTATGTCACTATCCACGTCTGGACAGTACGTTAAGTGGTAAGTAGTAAGTTAATTTGAATGGATTGGAAACTTTTTTAATTTTTTGGGTTTATTAAATCATTTAGTAAATTGCACGCGTGGGCGCCACTCGCTTTCCCAGGACGGTGATTTAGTTACCAGTTATGTCTGTCCTTGATACTGGCTACGTGTAACCTATGTATAACGACATCAAATATAACATTATACACTTTTTAAATTAACAACACGGTCTCTGTGGTTGAGTGGTAACGATCCTTGGCTACGAATCCGGAGATCGCGGGTTCAAATCCCGGCGTGAGCAAGTAAATTTTAATTGATTAAGTTATGTTATTTCTCAAATTATTATATAAAAATAACATGTAGTATGCATGCGGCACGTTCCAGAGTGGCAGATACTCTCGGTATCGCCTTGATGACCACCACTCAGAAGCAAAATGTTGCTTGAAATGGCTTTAGCCGTATTTGGTGACCAGATCAGTACCCAGCTTCTTCCTCTCCTTAATACCTTCAACCTTACAACATACCCCAATTGGGGATGCCATAGTCTCACTGGCTCCAGACGGTTGGGAGTAGCTGGGAGTTTTGTGTGGTATCACATTAAAAAAAATCGATTAAACGTTCATTTCCCGGAAACTTGTGCATCTAAGCGTTCGGAAATTTCTAAAGCGAGTATCGTTTTTGCAGTATTTTCCCGTTCTTATTCGTATCTCTATCATTCTTCTTCGTATCTTTTCTATCAGTTCTTATTTTTCAATATTATTTAATAAGATCCGTCTCAATACGATCGACTGTTTCGAAGGAACGACGCTGTCTGGGGCTGACAAAGAAGGGGGTTGATTATGCAGGTATTTGGATCCTGTAGGGAACTAGGATTTTAAATCCCACCCTTGGACTCCAAGGATGTAATATCATTTATTGAAGGAGACGGTTCCATGTTTCAAATCTTCAAAAAGTATTGCTATTTTAACAATGCAAATATTTTGCTTTAATATTTCTCCCGTAGAAGACCTTCTTCTGGGTGTATTTTTCTGTTTTACGTAAGTCTTTATAACTTTCAGGGAAATGAGAAAAACAACAAGGGCTTCAAATCTTTTGAAAAATATTCTAATCTACGATTTATTTCCAAATATTTTAATAGTTTTAATTCAACATATTTTTTGTTTTATTAATAAGCATATTAATAGAGACGCATTTTATTCGTATACCTACTTTTATTTTGTTGTTTAGGGTTTGTAGTATTAAGAGATAGGGGTAGGGGTAGGGGTAGGGTAGGGGTCGGGGTAGGGTAGGGGTAGGGGTAGGGTGGGGTAGCACATCACAACCTTAAAACTTTACTTCAAACCTTTCGTAACCCTGAGTAACGCCGGATACTTATAGCTAGTAACAAAAAATCGATAAGAGAAGATTAGCCTTATTACAACCAATGCAGATTACATATCAACTGGAATAAACAGATTATTAACTGGAAACTAAAGTTTTGCGATTGTTTCAAACATTAAATAATTATCTTATTCAAAATTTGGACTTCTTATCTTAGTAAAACTTTGTACCTTTTTAATAAACTCAACTGTGAATTCTTAGCTTAACGGGTTTATAGAATAAACATTAGACACAAATTTAAGTTTGAAAACTTTGAAACCGTTGGCCAAAATAGCACGTCTCCTGAACACAGTGGGTATCAAAGCAAAGCCGGGCCTTATCTCTAGATAAATATGAATATTTCGTGGAATTATAACCCAGATACATAAAATTCTGTCTCCTGGTGGAATTTAGAGACACAAAAGTTTCAGAAAATTTCAACAGCTGAAATCGTATTCATGAATTAAACATAGCCTCCTGGTATAAGTGTTTCTTCCGGTGGAAGCTTTTGGTTTCCATTTTGTGACGTGATTAAGGCCTCATTATTTTGAATATGTTTAGTAAATTTAATATCTCTGAATGTGTATACACTGTTGAATTGAGTTGGTTTATGATTTATTTTGAACGCAATGGAATAAGATATTACTGCTAGGTATAAAAAAAGGAAAAGAAAACTCGATCCATGAAATGAAAGAAACACACTAATAATTTACCTACAGTTCCATATTTGATATAAGTATTTCTCGTTACCTCAAAATTTACCACTTCTTCTTAATCCACCCCTTCATTGAAGTTCTGTCTCGTTATTATATGTTATCCCATTCTATTACATGTAATCATATCTTTGTCTCACTGTTCCATTGTTTCGTTTTATATTTTATCTCCTATATATTGTTGAAATTACAGGTTAGGAAAGGTTAGGTTATGATTCACCTTGAGGCCAGACGAGGAGCGCCTGACTTCGGGCTTACCTGGGTATCTCAGTAGATGGAACAACTCATCTCTTTTCTGCAAGGTCGTGAGTCGGCGGGCTGCCTCATATCTGCATCAGGGAAAGGGTACTCGAACCACCAAATGAAAAGATATGCATCTTCTAACCAGGGTTTATTAACGGAAAGGCAATCACAGTTTGTACAAATGGGGATTATACACTAACAATTGGCAGTACACATCCTATCTAAAGGTTCAAATATCTCTCTCTCTCGTGAATCTAGAATCGGGCAAGTTATTCTAAAGCACAGTTAACTACAGCACAGATAAAGATAATTCAAATTCAGCTTACGTGGGCAACGGCGTCGGGTGCGCGTTCCTTCATCGCAATTGCGTGATGCCGAGGAATACGCAATTCCACACGGCCAGCATCCAGCAGGACACAGGAAGTTATATCACTCGTCATTGACTTTACTAGTTAGATTTATACAAGGATAAGGAGTTTACAGTGTCCAAATGCGTTGTGAGCGAGATGACGCTCAACCACGCGTAGCGGCCATTTGCCAACGGTAATTAGCGTTGCCCTTAACACACAACCTCTCAATTCCAATGCCAGTATGGTTTTCCGAGCCAATGGCCGTTGCTCGGGCGGCAAACCCCCCGCCGGATAACGGGCGGAAACGGCCCGGTGGTTCTGTGGCTGGCCGCACGACGCTGATGATGGGAGGAATTGTCACTCCGGTCGCGGAGACCGGAACCATAAATAAACTCGCGGACTTTTTAACAAGGAGCCAGGTGCATTTTAACAAGAGTCTAGATTCTCATTTTAAATTGTAGGGAATTCGTTACGTAACAATATTTGTACACACTCTACGTATTTTTGTTTAGTTTAAAATTTTGTATTTGTGTATTTGCATTTGTATTAAATAATCACTTCGAAATTTCTCGCGTAATTCCAATCTGCAATTATTATTTTTGACTATCAATTCATCTCTGGCCTAATGATAATTAAGATTTCTATGTTATTTACGGTCAAGGTACCTTTACAATTAATTTTTATTAATTTCCAGTTAACTGCTTAATATAGACAGTTTACTTAATTAATAAATCTACAATATCTTTATTGTTAACTATAACCAGTTTTGTAATTTTTTTGATCTTATTTGCTTATTCGAGTATGTTCTATGGATCATTTTTCCTTCATTGAATGTATGGTGTTGCACTAACCCACCACATTCCGAAATAAGTAATAAATAAAAAAAAATTATTATCGTTATTTGGCGTGATAGGAGTAGATTTTTAAGTACCGTTGTCATTATTTTTACCATACAATAAATCCACTTCCATCATTTGCAAACGATACAGTTGATAAATATCGTAAAAATCTAACTGAGTTTCAGTTTTTAGAATGAATGTTATCTAAAACCTATATTTCGAGACGAATGACGAAGTACTCCAATCTCGTGTTACGGTTTCATTTTTCATTACCAATTACTCACAAAAGCATATCCCCATCTTACGAGTACCTATGTATATACAATTCCATGAAAAACAAACAATGGAAGCAATCTCATACAATTGCCAATTCTATTGGCGTTGTTTTACGATTGGCTTCATATGAACGGGGCTTCTTCCAAATTAAAAAAAAATCCGAATCTGTGCATTGCAGGAAAATCATGAATTCCCAGGAGTCGAGAAAATAGAAGGTTAAAGATAACCTGATACACACTTCATGGGTTTCATTTGTAATTGAATTGGAAGCAATCAAATGGTATTAAGACATCAAATGTTCAGGAGCTTTTATTATTTAATCCTTTAATTAAGATGTGAAGACTTACAAGCACAATAGAAAGCTATATTTGATTCTTCCTCTCCTGTTCTGTAACACACAATCACATTAGGTATATCATTGTACTTTAGTCTTTATTATGACTTCAGTTAATTAATAAATCAAATCACGATCACTCTTTTTATCCTAAAATAACTTGAATCGTTATTTTATGTACTGCGTTATTGTAAATTCTTAGTCAAGTCATCCAACTATTATTATTATTATTAAGCGTAGCTACAAATCTTAATGTGCCGTTGCATGATGGTATACTTTTTGTGAAACGTGTTTTTAATCCTATGTGGTATTGCACTGAAAAATTAACAACACATTACTAATCCAATTTGATCGTAAATAGTTGGACGTTTGAATGGAGTCATTTCAAATTTCACAGCGGACATCGATATTTTTCCATTTCGTGTAGAGTTTTGGCAAAATGTTCTATAAACTTTTAGTTAAGGATTTAGGCGATCCAATTCCTAAAATTCGATTAAAATCACGCATATGCATGTACGCAAAAAATAATATCACTAGAATGCGTGTTTTATTTTATTTTGTAAAGTTCAGGCATAAATATTACGGCCATATTCTAAAAAACTTATTTTGTCACAATGACCAATACGGCAATATCGGAAAACGGGTTCGTACGTAGAAGAATTTGCACTCTTTTTAAGATCTAATACTTTTTTTTCTAGGCTTATAAAACGACTAAAAAAATGCCCGGATAAACGAAAGGCCAAGGTGTGTTTTAATTGCACTATTTAATTAAATCGTCTATAATATTTCTGGGTAATCAAATTTTCAAACCAAAAACAAATGATTTTGCATTACTTCCCATTGCATCGCCTTAATGCACAAGTTGTTTTATGTATTTTTTTTAAATGGTAAATTCTCGAATACACATTTGATTATTATTATTTAATTTTTAATTGTGTTTATATTTTATCGATGTAAGTAGGTACCTACCTATATTATCCATCGTGAATGTTTTGCTCATGTCGAAATTTGGCAAATACGAATTCATTGCTCCTTTAACTCATATTTGTATAATTCATTGTATAGTGTAATTATTTTTTAATTACACGTAAATTATATGGTTCACATAATTTTTTTTCTATACTATTTTTCACATCTCTTCATACATTTTAATTAGTTTTTTTTTCTCTCTATGTATTACATTACCATACTATGGTCAATACAAACTTTTTTCCTTCTATATTTTTATAATGGTACTTAAGATGAATTAAATTATTAAATTATTTGTTCTTAGTTGTGTTTCAAATAAAAAAGCATTTAATCATTGTAGAAGACAATATTAACCAATCCTAAATGAAACACGCATCCGAAAAAACACAAATCATCAGTCCCATCCGGTTTCATTAGCTATATTGGAGGAGCAGTTGTCCCGGTAAAACAGTGGTCCTGGGTTTGTTTCCCAGATGCGACTGATATCTTTTTATATTCTGTGTTTTTATTTCGGTTTCGTTTTTCATTTAGGATATGTTAATATTATTTTCTTCAATGATTACATATTACAGTGAGGTTTATAAGCTTCAATAAGTTATTGAAATAGGTATTATTATTATTAAATATTTGATACTGCAATTTTAACAAAAATTGCGCAAATTATTGATCTAACTGTTGTTACATTCTTTAATGAATAAACATAATCTCTCTCAACAAATTCAATATTTGATGCAAATGTACTAACTTACTTATTAGATAATAAAATATTATAATAGTGTTTAATAATAATAATACTTGAACCATTTACATAGCGCCGGTTTTGTGAAAAATCACCTCAAGGGCGCTGTACAAATACTACTTGCTAGGATTAATCTTATTATGTACATATACAGAAAACATTCTTAACTGGTAGGGCACTCCAGATTAAATCTAATTAAATTACAATGCTTTGGGCTGAGATGGTATGACTTGACTAATGATGGCTGCACGCACAGGATGTTTACTTACCTAAAAAATTATTACCCGTTTATGTTCCATCGCATTACCGACCTATTTATATCCAAATTATCTCCATAATTGGGTTCTATGGAAACCTTGGAGGAACGTTATCATTTCGTTTTTAAAAAGGATTTCCTTTATCGATTACACAGTTTTCCCCGAAGGATGAACCCGTACTGAAGTGTTTTACACACAAATGGAATCACGAGTTCTTTAATCCGAAGTGACCCAATACTTTTGGAAGGCTAAATACATTTTTTTGAAAGACACATTTTTCTTCACGAAAATATTTATTTCTTATATAAAATATAAATAGTACAAATTGATCAACAATATTATAGTTTTTATGGCAGCACACAGTTTATTATATTTATTTCATTCCATTCTCTTTCATGCAAACCCATCATTTTTTTTGAACTCATCAATTAATTCGGTTCATATTTGTTTTTCATTTGGGATAGTTTTATCTGGTTTCTTTTTTTTCAGTCATACACAAAGCTCTCAAAGCGCGGTATCTCGGTGAATTAATATACTAATACATATACGTAATTAGCATTTTTCTTAAAAACTAAATATTCACACAAATATTAAAATTATTCCTTTGGTAATATCGTAACACCTAAAACTATTCACAAAAATGTCAATCAATAAATTAAACATAATTTAATCAATAAAAAATGCATTGAAATATATAATTTTGTCAAAATCCATATCCGGATGGAATTGAACTAAATTATCGAACGATTATTATGTAGACTAAATTAATACTGTCCAGCTGTGTCAAATTGACAACAGAAGTAATTACTTTACTAAATAAATAAAACAGATTATACAGAATGACTCATTTAAGAATTAATGGATATTTGTTACCTGCGCATCGTCCGTTCTCATAACGTCGACAAAACTATGGTCCTCGTCGCAGGAGGTTTCAGATCTCGACGATCTTCTTTCAGATGATCCACAAGACCGTAGACAACAGCATTTCCCTTGAGGAGTCTGGTTTACTTGGCTCACTGTTGGGACGTCCACCTTCTTATATTTGACTCGTCGGTTTTGGAACCAGATCTTGACTTGCCTCTCTGAGAGTCTGAGATTTGTTGCAATCTCTATTCTCCTCAGACGGGAAAGGTACATGTTTAAAGAAAACTCTCTTTCAAGTTCTAAGAGCTGAGTGCTTGTGAAAGCTGTTCTTATTCTTTTGCTTGAGTCTTCTTTCATTTCGAGGCGTTTGCGTTCCCTGTTGAATCCCGGAATACGTTCATCTGCACCATTTAGTGGCGGCGTTGGAGTAGATCCCCTGCTGTCATCTCCAGATAATCTTGACGGAGAGTGTCCGATGTGGTTTGCTCCGTAGTACGGCGGAGAACTGGTGAACTGCCTCTGAGGAGATACCACGTGGCGTGGTGATGTTTGACAGCTCTGCGGTGGGGACTGTTGCGTCATATGATGAGGTGGTGAAAGTCTTTCGTTCATTCCGAGAACAGGCATAGGAATCATCTGCGGTTGTTGCGGTAATGACACGTTATTATGGGTTGGATGAGGTCTGATCACATTTGGAATTGGTCTCATAAGAGGGTTTTTCATTTGATTTAACTGGTTGAACATAGGATTGAAGAGATGATGATGGTGTTGTTGAAGACTTGATTGGAGAGAGAAGAGGTAAGAGCTGAGGTATCCGGCATGGTGTGGAGGGATCGGTAGTGATGGTCGAGTATCCATCATCGGAGCTGTTCTGGAGAATGTATCTTGAGGAAGTTTTGTTGAGAAATCTCTCGGAGTGTTGCTGATTAACGAATCAACTAAGAAAGAGCGAGACATTTTCAAGAAATTTCATCAAAAAAAATCTTTACACTTCACTTTCACAATCACTTCTTACTTGATCATTGTAAATATCACTTATCGCTGGAAATGGCTTGATATTATAAGTCGGTAAGTGCTGTTACTTTTCATATATACTAATGTTATTTTAATTGGTTATGGTTTTGTAGGGTATGTTGTTCCTTCGACTGTCTAGGACAAACTGGTCATGTTAAAAGCATACCCTCTTAATATAGGTGCACCCTTCTCATTGTTAAATTGTTAATATGGTTTTTGTAATACCGGTTTACAATTAACAATGTGCCCCAGACCACACCCCCCGCGGGGAGGGAACAAGCATCCCTTGCACACTTCTTGCATTCTTTATTGCACGTGTGTCAGTGGGGTGAATAACCATTGATCGATTTAAGGCATGCTGTGGAATAAACATTCTTAAATTACATGAATTTTTTATTTTATTATTTTGCATAATTGCTTGAAGTGTGTCAAAACTCACCGTTATGTAATGTTGCAGGAAGTATTTAAAATGCGTTTTTTGTATGGTAAGAATACTAAAATCAAATTGATAAAAATGTATTTTCACCAATTCATTTGATTTTAAGCCAACAAGAGTTGTCGGCTGTCAAATTTCAAAACCTGCTTGAACATTTTCTGAACATTCCTGAACATTTTCTGTTAAAAGTGTTTTAACAGAAAATGTTCAGGAATGCTAAAAAACATATTCAAGCTTGGCTTACATATGCTTTTAAAAATTATTAATTTATTTTTCATTATAACCCATTTCTTAAATAAAAAATAAAATATCAAAGGATTTCAAATATTTGTCCTTTACTGGGTTTTGAAATTTGACAGCCAAAGTTTCGTTCTCAACTGTGTAATTGTTATCTATAAATAGGTCACAATTACACAGATAAAATTTTAAGGGTTAATATTTATACCATATAAATAGTATGTAAATATTGTGTCGCCGTGTTAAAACAATGCATATAAATTCGACATAAAAAATGTCAGTTCAAATATGATTAATTCCTCACAGAGATCTCACGCTCTCTCCAAAAGTAATAATATGTTGATAGATTATTGGGGTAATAAGCCGTATTGGTCTTCCTCCTTATGCTTCAGTCAAAGTTTCGGCCAGACTTGTAGTTTCCATCATCAGGACACATAGATATATAATACAAGTAGAAAGAAAGAAACTATTTGTATTAGATTATCAGGAAATATTATTTTATGTACGATTTATTGTTGTTAATTTATATAGATATATTTTTGAGTAAGATTCTTACGAAATATTTATGTTTTAAGTTTATTACATATGTTTTTTATTTTACATAAATATAAATAAATATATACGAGTACACATATATTGTAATGTAAACTTAAGTGTAAATTTAGTATAAGGTTTTGAATAACAAACTCCCTTTAGACACACTACTAAAACTAAGTTTATCGGACTTTTTGTCCTATATTTCATAAATCATCATAAATTACAAAAAAGAAAAATAAGTGTTACTTCAGTTCCTGAAATTAGAAAAGTTTTCTGAACATAACAATAGCGACTAGCATGATACAAAAGATACCAAACGAAGATTTTTTTAAAGGTTGTCATTTTCTGATATTTTTTGCTGCGTAATACTGAACAGTTCAATAATTTGCTAATACCCCCCACTTACGCAATGGGAGAGGAATGCCAATAAGGGTTTCTGCTCCTATCCGGGGCTCCGCCCTTACCCGGGCCAATCCGGGGTACCTCCTTCCCAACAAACTCTCCCCTACTGTACTGTACCTACCGGGCGACGCAACTATTCTTTAAAAGGATGTAGATAGTTTTATTGGGGGAATTATATTAAATAATAATTGTGTTGATTTCTGTGAGACCCTGCTGACATTATTAATGTGATTACTGTTTGATGAAAGGAGACCTGTGATTGTATGGAGTACTGCGTGTGTTACTTCATTACGCTGTACTTATTACGTAAAATACGATATTAAATTATATGGAGAAATAACTGATTCAAATCACCGTTAAATTCTTCAGTTTAATATTGATATGCTAAATAACTGAAAACAATTTATATCCAAATGTAGAAAAATGTAAAACTCTTAACTTTTGCAGAAAAAAACGTTTATCTTTTTTGACTATTCAGTAAATCAAATAAATCTAGAAAGAGTTACAAAAATGAGAAATCTCGGCATTATAATGGACGAGAAACTAAATTTCACTGATTACATTCAACAAATTGTAAATCAGGGTCTGAAAACTTTAGGCTACATATTAAGAACAATAATTTTTTTGAATCGTTAAAAGTAATAAAATTGTTGTACACGTCCCTAGTTAGAAATCTAATAGAATATAAATCCATAGTGTGGTCGCCTTTCTACAAAATACATGTTCATAATGTGGAAAGAATTCAAAGAAAATTTGAACGTTTCATAAATTTTAAAGTTAACATACCTTAAGAGCATATAAATTACTCATCGCTAATGCATATTTTAAACATTCCAACTTTAGAAAACAGACGGAAAATTAACGACCTAACCCTTTTACTAAAATTGTTAAATTGTAAATTCGATTGTTCTGAACTCCTGCACTTAATCAATATATACATACCTGAACGAACTACAAGACAAACATTAACATTTTACATATGTATATCCCGTTCCAACTATAGTTTGCATTCCTCAATTCAACGATTACATAGGCTTGGTAAAAAATACTTAAGTGATATGGATGTATTTGATAATATTCTAAAATCGGCAAATTTAAAAAAAATATGAACGAATTATTTCTGCATAGTTTATAAATTATTGTTAACTACAACTTTTAACATTATTTAATTATTTGTTATTAATATTAATATCGACTTTGTGGATATTGTATTATTTATTTTTTCTGTTCCTGTGTATTTTTAGCTTTGGTGCAGTTTTTTATTTTTTTCTTTTTTCAAGTGTTACCTAACTTTTGTTGTAGCTTTTCAAGTGTAACTAACTTTTTTCAAGTGTAATTTAACTTTTGTACATGTTTCTTTTTTTTTTCTTATGTGATTTAAAAATGATGTATCTGTATGTAAAAGCCCTCTGGGCGTTTAAATAATAAAAAAAAAATTAAACCTAAAAAATGTTTTGACACCGGTAAGAAGTTTTGTATGAAGGCGAGGTACAAGAGTGCTCTCAATAGAAGTAACGAGATCGATGTGAATTTGCTTGGAATTTCGAATTTTGGGAAATTGGCATTCAGCGAACATGAAGCAATACTGTACATTCGTTATAACTTAATAACTCTTTGCATTATTTTATTCTAATTTTGTCTAACCAAACAAATTAAATATAAGCTTTTTTTCTTTTTTATGTGATATTACACACGAGTCCCAGCTGCTCACAACCGTCTGGAGCCAGTGAAACTATAGCATCCCTAATTGGGGCATGTGTGAAGCTGAAGGTATTGAGGAGATTAAGGAGACGCGGTAGAGGAAGGTGGGGAAGTACCTTGCTATTCAGATCTGGTCACCAAACACGTTTAAAGCCATTTCAAACAACGTTTCGTTTCTGAATGGTGGTCTTTCACCAGGGCGATACCGACAGTATCTATCACTCTGGAACGTGTAGAAAATATATTACATATAATTTTTTAATTAATAAATCGTGAAATACCACAAATTAACCAATTAAAATTTACTTCCGCACGCCTGGATTTGTAGTCAAGCATCGTTACCACTCAACTACGGAGACCATATACTTAGGTACTTAATAAAAAGTATCCATATTTTCCGTCGGTAATTTTCTTATAATTTCCTTTCATCACTATTATTATCCAAATAATCCCATATTCACAAAATGCTCTCATGTCCTCATAAGTTGATGAATAACAATAAAAAAGTTAAATAAGTTACAATATGTTTTTCTCTCTTTTTCTGCCATTAATCGTCTTATCTGTACTTCAACTTAAACATTGTTATTATTTAATATGTTCAACAAGTTATTCAAATACACGAGTCGGGCCATGTCAGAAGTAGCAATAACAGAAGAGAATGTATGATAAGTTTTATGAATGTGAATGAAGCAAGAAGTGCATGCCAAGATCGAGTTGTTTGATATTTCATCCCCTTTGCATACCCTTTCGGAGAAATAGCGTGATGGTTGTTAGTTAATACGTATCATGCTTCTTTTGCCTACAAAATCATATCTTCTCCAATACCGTTTTTTTCGATCGTAAAATACATAGCTTTTTATATTTTAAATGACCTATCAGGTTCTTAGTATTTATTTTATGACTGTAAGTATATGAATGAACAATACCTCCATATAATTATGTGTCACCTTGCATTTAATATAGCACTCATTAATCAAATGTACATATTAATTGTTTTTGTGTTTAATTCGTAGAACTCCATTTAATTTTTTTAAAAATTTTAATGTAAATCAAATTTAATAATGTTATTATTAATTTCTGCAAGTATTTTTAGTTGTTATTATTGTGACAGCTGTTTCGGCGTTTAAGGCCATTTTCAAACTATACAGTTTAAAATACTAGACAGTTTGAAAATGGCCTTAAACGCCGAAACAGCTGTCATAATAATAACAACTAAAAATACTTGCAGAACTTAATAATAACATTATTAAATTTGTTGTATTTTTTCGGCATTCACTATATAGCAATTTCTAGACATTTTGTTTGGAAGTTTTAATTTACCACGTACTTTTGAGCAAGAACGCTCGTCAATGACACGGTTGTGTCGAAACCGGTAGCGAATTTATTAATCCAAAAATAGCAAAAGTACATGGTAAATTAAAACTTCCAAACAAAATTATTAAATTTGATTTACATCAAATGTAAATATGCGGAATATTCTATTGTTGATCGATGTGGTTAATTAATGATTGTTATTAATTAGGTATATGAAGGTCAGTGGCGTTTTGTATAGTTTTTCAAGTTCGGGTAAGAATTATTGTGTCATTTATTTTTGCGTTTAATTCGTAAAATTAAATTTAACGTAAATCAAATTTTATAATGTTATTCTAACTAAATCGGTTTTACCGGTAAAAAATCAATTTATTACATATATTCTAAAGGATTATTTCTAGAGAATTAAGAGGATGTGCGGCCGTATTACAAGAATCAATATACTTGCATCTGCAGGCGTGTTGAGTGGAAAATCGCTACGTAAAATATTTTTTCTAACAACAGTGCGCGAAGGAGTATGCAGTTAGTATATAAGGCCGAATAACAAAATACGACAAATTTATATATCCAATTTTGTTTTACGGCCGCATATCCTCTATGCATACTTACTTTACAAATGAAGACGTACAGCAGAAATAATAATTTTTGCTTTTCTGAAAAAAATAAAATAATAATAATTCTCTAATATGTCAAACCGTTCAATGTTTTTCAAAATGGAAAAGATTAACGTAACTAAGTCTTTACGATAGTTTACATATTGTTTTCATGCGTTATCACATTCGGAAAGCACAGTATTTATGAGTATAAAAAGCCGTATTAAAGTTTTTTTTTGTTTTCAGACAGTCGATTCTGGGTCTAGGTTAAAATAATCGAATACATCATATTATCCATAAAAACACCTGTTATGTCATGACAAAAAAACTTTTCTAATATAAGAGACGGGGAAGATCTATCGCAAGTTTGTATTAGGTACCTAAGTAAATAGACGTCCTTATCTCGGACTTTTGAAATGTAATACTATTATAGACAAATAGAAGATAGTGTGTAATAGACAAGTTTCTATCTGATATAATTGGCTTTGTTTTGAGGTAAACAAATATATAATGTATTTATTTTACTGAGCCTCTTATATTATTTACCATCGGTTACCTTTGTAAAACCACGGACAGGTGAAGGTACCAATTAACCTTAGCGCATATCTTTATTTAATTTTTTTTATATGATACCTCACAAGAGTCCCAACTGCTCCCAACCGTCTGGAGCCAGTGAGACTATGGCATTCCCAATTGGGGAATGTTGTGCGGCTGAAGGTATTGGGGAGGGGTAGGAGAAGGTGAAGAGGAAGATGGGGAATACCTGGCTATTCAGATCTGGTCACAAAACACGGCTAAAAGCCATTTCAAGCAACTTTTCAATTCTGAATGGTGGTCTTTCACCAGGGCGATACTGAGAGTATCTTCCACTCTGACCTAGTTAGGTAAACGTCCAGTGAAAACCCAAAAAAATGTGTTTGTTTGTTTCGTACAGAAATCTACAGTTTTATTCCGAGATTGATGGAATTTTGCACACCTGCCCTTCAAAATAAGAAGAAGGTAACCGCTTAGATGATATTTCTAAAAACCACTCACATTCCCCTTTCCCACCCCTTAAATTAGAATGTTGGTACTTCTGGATGAAATATTGTAAGCTTGATGTTCAAACTAAGATGGAGGATGGGAGTAGGAGCAAGGGTAGAGGTAGGGGTAGGGGTAGGGGTAGGGGTAGGGGTAACACAACCTTAAATCTTTACTCATTTACCATTTACAACCTAGGCAACGCCGGATACTTCAGATAGTTGGTTTATAAATTAATAGTAGTAAGGGGAATGGCCTTTCATACATAACTTAATTTTGGTTTTGAGGCCAAAATACCCATCCAAACAGAATGATATATTTCTTAAATAAAGGTTTAGTAAATATCTAGTACGGATTAGAAGTAATTTATTTATTTTTGTTTTAAATTATAAAGTATATGCCATGAAAAAAAAATCATAATTTTAGACGCACCTTAGAAAATTATTTGCGGGTTTATTGTATTAAAAAAATAAATTACATTTGCTACGTAAATATAATTATGAAAATAAAAATACAAAACAAAACATTAAAAAAAAAGGTTTTTCGGGTATATATTTTAAATTATGTACCGCAAAATTTGTAAAGTAAATGGAGTAAAACTTTTTTTTAAATTACCGTTAGCCCCCATATAATTGTCAAAGATGCCTCTAAAATCGCGAAAAATCAATTCCTTCAATGTCTCATATTTCATAATGTAAAACAAAAATAAATAAATAATTTCTAATGCGTACTAGATATTTACTATACCTTTTGATGAAAAAAAAATCATTAGGTTTAGGTGAGTATTTTGGCCTCAAATCCAAAATTATATTTGTATGAAACAGGCCGCGTTGACATTTATGTCATGTTGTAATATTATGTAAGCAGGTAGGTACTTAAAGACGAAAATTTGTTATCTTTATTGATCTTTTGAATTTGTAGGTACTGCTGTGTTTTAATCGCATATTAGGTGCTTAATTACCGAAATTTAATGGGCTTTATCGAACGATAATATATCACATACGATTGTTTGCGATTACCTCGAGTAAGCACCAGAATATCCAAATACCATAATCGATTGGTGGACAAATATTAAGATGTCAAGATTATCGAATATGTAGTGACGATAATTACTTCTGTAAAGCCATTAATATCTCTAATGACAGAAATACTTGGATATCATTTTAGTTGATTCACATTCACAATGATTTTCTTAAGCGCCATTTAAGTTCCCCTCTATTAAACTTAATTATGTTGTACTTGAAAATCTGTCCACTATATTTCAGTTAAAGTTTTATTTTATACTCGTTCCTGAATCCGTTAAGTAAACAATTGAGAAATATTTACCTACTTTTGGAATCGGCATAAGAATTCTGAGAACTAAATACCTACTGATTGCGCATGCATTTAAAATGTTATTTCAAAGGGTTTTCTCCTTTTGGTGACGGCTAGGGGTGTTTCTATTCTATTGAAAACACACTTAGTTTTAAATTTAACTAATTACGTATGAATTGTGTACATAAGTAAGCATATATATGAGTCCGACTGACCCCTAAGCTTTTTGGTTTTGTCATTTGAATCTTTGTCATTATTTTTATAGGAGAAATATTTTACGATTATTTGCGAAAGTTTAAGTGCTTGCTTAGTAACAACGATAGATTTTATAGATTGGTATTGGCGAACAATTTTTTGATAATGTGTCATAATTGCGAAAGGGGTTTTTATAAAAAATAAAAATATGGGTATTTTGTGATGGGTCACAATATGTGACAGATTTTCCGCGTTCGCCGTTCCAATTCCCGCACGCTGGGTGAAACAGTGATCAAACCGTTTCCTAATTAAATGGTAAAACCACCGAACAGGTCAACCCTAGAAGTGTGATATATACCATGTTGAAAGAAAATTTTTGAAAGAAGATGTCGACATTTTTTTATTTTTTTATTATACGCCATCTGGGCTTTTATATTGATTTTAGAAAATAATATGAGGAACTTACGAAGAAATTTTAAACCATGAAATAATGAGAAAACTTTTTTAAAAGTTTAACAGTGACATACAATAGAAAACCAAAACAATATTATAACACAAATCAATAACGCTACATTATCCATGCTACAATAATACAGATTGTAGGATCCATCAAAGTGCTGGTATAGATGACGCTTTCCTATATAAATGGAGTCAGCAAATACATCAACAACACCTCATGCATCCTTTTGGTTAATGAATGCGACTAATAGTTGGTTGTGTAAGTATTGAAGAAAGGTGTTACAATTTGTCTTGCGTTTCTCGTTGGTACATTTAATTTAATATTGGAGAGGATGGCAGAGCTGTCAAATAGGTTGTTTATGATTCCATATAATACAACTAGGTCTGACATAACTCTCCTGTCAGACAGCGTAATTAGATGCAATTGATTTTATCAAATATTTTACATAAGATATTTGGACTCCTCGGCCGCACGCAGGCACTTTGAAAATATTACAAAGTTTAATCAATTTCACCAGAAGTAAGGAAAAAAATAGTTTACTTTGGATATACATACACGCCCACCACATACTTCTATGGATTTCTCTATTCAATGGAATAAACTAATGTTCTAAAATTTTTTAAAATTAAAATTGTTCGAATTTTATAAAAACGTGTTAAGTTAACTACCTACTTTAAATATGTGGACACAGTGGCATCAATAACAATGACTTACCTAACTACACCGGTAATTAATACGAAGCCGACATTAAGTCCGTTATTGTTCAAGTTTAAAGCGACCATTCAGTTTGGTTTAGAACGTGTAAGCATAAACATCTTCGTGAGTTCCCAGTTTTGCGTTTTGTATCAAATAATATATTTTCATTTATTATTCAATATTTTTGAATGGCTGGTGTCTTAGTTTTTTTTAACGGAGTAATGCCATTTGATACCTGTAGTTTATATAAAACGGTTCTTAGGTACACGTGGTTCGTGTTGGTGCGTCTTTTTAAAAAAAGTGGTTGTGATCTTATATTAACATTAACCTCACGATTGATGCAAGCAAATTCCAATACAATACCTTGTATATTTGGTGTCCTAATAGCTAATAACATTTTTTTATTTAAATAAAATCCACAACTAAAGTTCATTAACGTTGTTAAAACAAGTTTCATATGAACGGAAAATATTTAAAAAAAAATGCAACTGCGAAATAGCAACGAACAAACTTGTCATTAGTGCTTAAAAAGTGTCAAGAGTGTAGTATTAACAAAAAAAAACTAAACACTTCTTGATTGAAAAAACATTCCACACCCATTCCACAAGAGCATAGCGTAATGTAAAAAATAAGAAATTAATTGTGATCTTTACAAAAATTATTGTTTGTCGTTAAAATTTTACGCTAGAATCACATTTCGTCCACTGTGCGCCACCTTGTTTAAACCTAATCGCATTTATTTGGTGAAATAAAAAAAAAACGCTCAAACGTTTTTAACGATATGGAATTTCTACTTCCTGACAAATTTCCGCACGCACATTATTTTACTTCTTTGTATCTGTCTTGTAACTTCCTATTTAGCTACTACTTATTCTTACCAAATAATCAGAACTCAAATTCATACCGCGAGTTTTTTTCAGACAACATCATTAAAACCAAGTGTCTAGTTCACATTTATTTCTAACATAAACATCTGTATTTCGACAAAGAATATCTTATGAGATGGGATCCATCTCCTTGAATTCGTTCTTGTAATATCCTTTTGACTTTTGATACGCAATACTGCTGTCAGTCTCTCTTTGACAAGATTGTTTTCCTTTGTCTAAGATTATATATTTTATAAAATTTAAATGGCACACACATTTGATAGGAGTCAAACAGAAATATCACGATGATTGTAACGTAGGTGAGTAACTAATATGCTTGTGACTTTTAACAAATTCAGAAAGAGGGATTCAGAAAAAGGGAAATCGCTACTCAGTTCGATATTATATTTATTTAATTTATTAATTATTAACTCCCTGATGGGATTTTACATATTTTATCGTTTTGCACGATTTTGTGTACAGAAAGAAAAAAAAAGATTTTAAGTTAACAATATATGACGCGAATGTGAATGGAAGAAGAAGCCAGAGACGCCCGAGGAAGACATGGCACGATCAAGTTAATTAATCAGTCACACTTTAATTTCGTTGCTCCTAAAGTCTGCAATAATTTAACATTTGAAATAAAGGCAATAACCAAGTACCACAGTTTCAAGAAGGCGCCTGGGGACTTTTTGATGAGTGATTTTGATAGTTTTAGTAGCCTAGGTGTATATATATTGTTTAGGTGTGTGGGTATATATGCATATGTTCATGTGTATATTTGTGTATATGTTGTGTATATATATGTTATCGTTGAGATTTAGAAGTAATAGAAAAACATCATGTAGAATTGCAGAACATAAAGTAGATGTCACCAATAATCGCTTAACGTCATCCTTAGTACAACACGTCCTTAATGAAGGTCATAAAATAGATTTTAATAATACCACGACAATAGCTAGCCTTTACAATGAAACAAGAAGTATTTACCGCGAAGCTATCAATTGAAAATCATAAACATAAAAACAATATGAATACTAGAAATGACTCAATTAGAATTCCCGACACTTGGAAAGTCATAATTGATAAAAATCCCTCGATAACATCACTTCTAAAGTTATTAGAATTACCCTCAACTTCCTTAACCTATTAAAGGCTCCAGCCTACCCCCACCCCATTATCAACACTCGTTCTGCATCCTAGACTATTAAAATGATTTGCAATCACTTAGGTTTTGACTTTTGGATTGAACGGACACGCGAAAGCGATCAGTTCAAAACAAAACTCAAGACATAAGGCCTCTGAAGATGGACAATGTGATTTGTCCGAAACGTCAACGCCAACGAGTTAAAAAGTCCTTCTAAGGACTATATTACGCGGGTTAACCGAGAAAATGTATGTGTATATGTGTGTACATATGTGTATATATGCGTACATATATGTGCATATGTATGCGTATGTGTATGTATGTGTGCACCCATGTGTACATGTGTGCATGCTTGCACATATATAAAAAAGTATATTTTTATGATCTAATCCTTCTGCATGTCTTTTTCTCCTTTTTGTCTTCTACTTTCTTTTATAATTTTTCCAATTGTCAGCATGTTAATATACTAAATCCATATGTTTACACTAGACTTCATACAAAGTAACTATCCTCCATTGGCTACAATGAAATAGGCTGCCGCCTAGTATGGTGATCTAATGTACAGCCTTGCATAATAATCTTAACAAATAATAAATTCTGAACTAAGCATGTCATTTGTGTGGCAACCCCAAGGTCTTTGACATTTCCTTGTTGTTTTTCAAAAACGATCATACCCGATCATTGTTGTTTACTTTAGTTATTATTAAAAGTTACAAATCATTTCAAACGAATAGACCAATGAATAGTAGAATTAGGAAAGTTATTTACTGTAAATTTCAAGCTACGAAACTCCTGTCTAAATTTGATGACGTTTTCAAATACAGTACTGAAATTACTGGTAAGGTATTATGGTCTGGTGACAAATTTTATCAATTTCGTACGTATTTAAATAATATTTTTGTGGATTTAAGCTGATTTTTATACAATTATAGCACGTTTGAATTTAACAGTTTATTGTAAACAAAAACGTCCAGAAGAAAAACGACAAGAAATTTTTTTTTTGTTTTGTTTTTAAATATAATTTAAATTGCGAATTTCTTTTTTTGGGTTGGAATCGAAAAATGGAAGCGGATAGCATGAACTATCGAGAAACTGGAAACGAGAAGCAAGAAAAAGAAGCGAGAATCGACGAGAAGAATAACCAAAACATAAATGCGGGAAGTTATAAACTGAAACAAGAGAAGCGGGAAACAAGAAGAGGCGGGAAACGATAAGAAGCAGGAAGCAAGAAATTAAAACCAACGCAGAATCCATTCCTTTAGTCCTATCTATCCCACATTTTCATATTGGCTCTGTGTTGCCATGTATACTGCCTAATTAAATTATATCCTCCTTCTCATCCTTAGAGCATGTGCTCCAAATTCTAGCTTAATCAGTGCCCCCTGGGCCCTGGTGTTCTGGTGGGACTCTATACTTACTATGGCACTCTTAATTTAGTCTCTTATTTACACTTTCTCTTAGAATTTTTTTTTAAAAATATTTTATTACATTACTACATATTACGTTTTTAATTAATATTTTCCTCATTCCATCTTTCAATTATAATACAGAAATAAGAATTATAATACGCCAAAGTAAATGCAACAGAATCAATTGTAATCAAGCATGTTCTATACTTAGTCCAAATTCCAAAATTAAATACCTTGGTGTATATGTAGACCAGCATTTTAAATAGAAAACACATATTTGTGAACTTGTTAAACGAATTAGAAAATGTATATAAATATATTTATAAGACTAAGAAATATTCTTAGACTAGAAAACCTAAAAAGACTGTACTATGCAATTGCTCAGTCTATTTTACAATATGGAATTGTTGACTGGGGGGAACATATGAAAATATTTTAAATTCACTTAAAATAATTCAAAGATTGATAATAAAGGTTATTTAAAAAAAAATCATTAACATTTTCCGCTGAAAACCTTTTTACAATATTCAATGTACTTACAGTAGATAAAATGTATTAAAAATATGCAATTGTTCAAATTTTTAAAGAAAAAACGTTCAATAAATTTCAATTTAATATATCCCCCAGGTATCAGCATACCATTAAAATCCCGCAATTCAACACTAACACATACGCAAAATACATACCTATATCTAGGAATAACATTTTTTTAACAATCTTCCTTCTAATCTTAAAATTATAGAAAATATCCATGAATTCCAACATAAATTTAAAAAAAATTACCTCGAACGACTGTAACAGTCTTTTTTTTATTTATTATTAGATTTTTTTGTCTTTTTATTTTGTCCACAAACCTTGCGTTTCTTTTCTTTTCTTTAATACTATTACTATTGATAAATTACTAAATTTACACGACTAATTCATATTTTCCTGCTATTGTACAACAATGTTTTATGTTATGATCTAATTATTTAAGCGATAATCCCTCACCAAACACAAGAACCTTGTTTCTTTTTGGTGGGGAACAGCTATATAATATTATTTTGTTACACTATATGAATTATGTTTTATTTGTATACTTACTGTAAAAAAACAGTAATATTAAATAAAAAAAAAAAAAATCATATTTATGAACACCGTTTGTATAAAGTAAAAATATATGGATAGAGAAATATTTATGTTTTAAGTTTGTTATATATATTTTTATTTTATATATATATATTGTAACCTTACATGTAAATTTTGAGTTTTGAATAATAAGCTCCCGTTAGACAAACTACAAAAATGTAGTTTATCTGGACTTTTTGCATTGTATGTTTTCTTTTGTAACATAATAAAAAAATACATCTTCAATAACTGTAAATTCACTGTGTGGCATCATTGTAAATTAAATAAAACAAAATATTTACTTGGACCGTTATGCTCATGAGCCATATTGGTGTTGCCATTTGAAACCTTTTGAACGACCACAGCGCCATCAATTTTTGGCCACCTTTAAATGTCACACTGTATTTACTCCATGTAAATGTCTCCATTAAATATCACGTATTTTATAAATAAATAAATACTTGAGTCAGGCCATGTCAGAAATCGGAATAATAGAAGAGAATATATGAGACGATGTATGAATGTGAATATAGCAAGAAGCGTATGTCATGATAGAGTTGTGTGGCGTTCCGTCCTCTCTGCCTACCCCAGCGGTAAAAAGCGGCGCGATGGTTAGTTAGTTAGTTAAGTTAACAAAAAAAGAACATGATACATAGTAGGCATATTATAACATATTTACGATATATATGTATCTATAAAAATGTTTGACGGCCTCCATGGTCGAGGGGTAAGACTCTCGACTACGAATCCGAAGGTCGCGGGTTCAAATCCCAAAATAAATTAAATTTTATTTAATTAATTTTTGTTGTTTCATAATTAATTAATTTAATAATAATATATAGTTTATTTGCGCATGTTCCAGAATGGAAGATACTCTCAGTATCGCCCTGGTGAAAGACCACCATTCAGGATTGAAACGTTGCTTGAAATGGTGTTTAGCCGTGTTTGGTGACCAGAAGTGAATAGCCAGGTATTTCCCCACCTTCCTCTTCCTCTTCCCCTTCTCCTCCCCCTCCCCAATACCTTCAGCCTCACAACTTTCCCAAATTGGGAACTCCATAGTCTCACTGGATCCAGACGGTTTGGAGCAGTTGGGACTTTTTTAAATGCATCAAATTATATATAATACCCACCCATCTACCTATTTCGTTGCCGGTTTTTTATCATTCAATCATAGTCTTAGTCAAACTTAGTCGAAAGTATTTATAATTACACGAAGATTTGCCTACTGTAACCAAAACTAAAACAAAAAATGTATTTCTCTTCAAATTATATAACTAATTTATATAGCAAAACTAAAACATGAAAATAAATCTAATCAATACTTTACCACATTTAACAAACCCACGTGAATACCTCAGCACAGGTTCTCCTAGTGAGGTGGTCACGACACATGACACTCTATTAACAGTATCACCTCTTCAAACCTACCTTACACTCCACATTATCAAACACCATACAAAGCACCTTTCTTATAGTTTAAAAATAAATCGTATTATTTAAAATGGTACTGTACAATATATAGATATAAATAAATAAATTAAAAGAAAAAAACAATAAAAGTTTTCTCCTAACGGAATATATCTACATGCAAAGTATGCATGCTGTGAACTTGAAAATGTTAAATGGAAGAAGGACTAAAAAATAATGAACCCTGATTATTTTTTAGTCCTTCTTCCAGGCATAATTCATGGCTTGCTATTAGTCTTAAACGATATAAGGTGATGCCGAAGTATATTCGAGGATGTAATACTAACCCTTGTTAACAGAGGGGTTGTTGAAACGGTCATGGTTTTAATGTTATTGAATTCCCGGCCAACTTCCCCCATTATATCCAGTATTTTCACAACCCGCTAATGGATTGCATATGCTTTCTCGGATGATTTGCTCCTTTGGCAAGTTGGCCTTACTTTGGGAATGCGAATGAATAAATGTTTATTTGCTAATCATATTAAAAGCCGACATATTGTCGATGAATTGCGTGTAGTGATTTGTGCTATTTGTTAACATGTGATTAGATTGATGTATATTTGACACACGTAATGCCAATGAGAGTGCCTTGGCTTCCAACGGCTATGTTTGAAGTTGACAATTTAATCATCCAAAATGATAAAATCTTATGTCAATAAAATATATTTTCTAAATATCTCCTTAGTTCTGGATCCAGAAAACACATATTCAAAATCCGATTTTAATATTTATGAATATTATTTGCATATATTTAAAGTTTTAAAAATCTATATATAACATAAATAAAAATTATTGTTCGCTTTCTGTCTCTCTGGGAAAATTGAAATAAAATACATAAAATAGCAAAGATTATGGAAGTTATTTTAAGATTATTTAGCTGTATAGAGATTAGGTTGTATAATAATTGTATATAAGGGCGCACAGACGTCCATGACGAACAGCGGTCCGGACGGCCATCGGTCAGTGACGAAACGATTACGAAAGTGGAAGCGGCAATGCTGGCGCCCTTCTTTGAATTATTTGCACCACTTGCGTACCATTTGAACACTCATGCACGTTTCTACATACACTTCTGTCAGTTGAGAATGAATTTCCGTCGCCGAATGGCCTTTGGCACATAAAAAACGAATCACGCAGCGTACTTCACACCTCGCGGGCGATGCAATCGGGAGCTCCATTCTTTACGGCTGCCAAACCGATACTGAGCGTTACAGCGAGTTCGGCCGGATAGGAATGTGGGGGGGGGGGGGGGGAGACCAAGTTACGATCCAGAATTAAAAAAAAAAAATTAATTTCGCTATTTAAAAAAAATATGGAAACTTATTTTACGGACAACCCTCGTATGTTGTTATACAATGTTAAAAACAAAATTTACCCACACGGGGTTTCGCATGTAAAACTGTTGTGGACTGTAAATAACGACGACATTAATAATGATTGTAATAAGGAATAGTTTAAAGGTTTAAAAGGATAAGGATAACCAAACACTTACCGAATAATGTCAAGAACGAAAATGCTCCTCGAAAGTAGTTTTTATTCTCACGAACAAGAGAGCACTCAAAGCAATTATTGTCAGATCACTGTTCCATTTTTAAAAACGCTGAATTTGGTCTGGGAAGGTAAGGAATGGATAAAAAGCAATTAAGGTAGGAACCAAACACATAATCATTTCAGAACCTAACATATGTTATTCTTTCGAAGTGTTATAATCCAGGTAAAAGTAAATATAAAAATAAATATTGGATTGCACATGCCAAGAGACAAAGATAGAATCAAAATTGAATAGGCACGTCTAAGAATGTATTTTACACTAGTAAGCTATAATTGGACGACCTATTTATAATAATCCAATGTTTTATTAAACGGTAAAAATTAGTCACTCTTTTTATTTGTCTAGATATAGCTGGTAGCGTATTGCAATATGTCCATGCTATGTATTTAAATTGTCTTTGTCCAATAAATTATATAGTTTTTTTTGCATCTCGATTCAGAGTAGGAGATACTCTCAGTATCATACTGGTGAGTTATGAATCGAAACGTTGCTTGAAATGACTTTTACTGTAATTAGTAAACATTCACGAAATCCCAACCTCCCTATCCTTCTTCCCTTACCCATAAACCATACATATTTTCTCTATCGTTTCCTAAAGCCCCACAAAATTTGCATACACATACATGTCTTCGCTGTGCTCGTTGTTGGGTTAGGTTGTGATACCTACTCAGTTTAACTCTCAGAGTAATAAAAATTACTTGCGTAAATTCATATTCTAGTAATGAAATATAAATACGAGTACATAGGTACTTGAAGGATTTTAGAATTACTTCACACTTGATGTCACACAAAAAATTAATCCGGCCATTAAAAAATATTTAAAAAACTACATATCGATTCCTCCTACGTAAAGTATCGTAACTTCAACATCGGAACTTTACAGGAGAGTGTAATGACATTACAAATAAGAGACCCCTTTTACAGCTCACAAACTAGCAAGCAAAAGATGTGGTAATTGCCGTACTTTGGTTTTGTACTAAACCAGTGTTAATCTGACACGCGTTGCGTGAGGTCGTCTTCTGTCCCTAACAAAATTGCACAAATAAGTGCCAAAATGCCCTCTTGCGTGATGAAAAAGTGTTTCCATTACAAGGCAAACACCAATAAAAGAAAAACGATAAACACAAGTAATATTTCATTCGTAAATTCAAGAAAATTTCTTAATATTATACATAATACAATATTTTAAATCGGGAAACAATCAGCGACCTTTTAAACACAATAAAAAAATATTATTCCATTATTTCCAGAAAATTTTAAACACCATTAGAGAAAGTGAGATAGTTAATGTACCAACACATGAGTATAAGAAAGACAACCTTCTAGCAGTAGGTCCTTTCATTATCATAGTGTACGCGAGTAGGCGTAATGTCATATCATTCATACCCGTGATATTCGAAGCAACTTTGAATTACGAAAACGACGTACGGATGCACATCTATCACGTTCAACAGACATATCTTTTAAATGTCCGTCTTTATGATACAAAAAATTATGTTTGAATTAAGAATTTACTGGAACCGTAAGAGTGTTTGTTACTCGTGCCACATTTATTGTTAATTTTGTTAGACAATGGGAGAGTGGTTTAAAGAGACAGAAGTTCGGTGCAAGTCGAGTTTTTTTATTATATTGCACCAAATTTGGGACCTTCATTGTCAATTACGTCTAACTACTTTATGTAGGAGGGGTCGATATTTTTTCGATGGTACTGGCGCAACGATGTTATTTATGCTCGTCTCGCTTCTTTGATTAAAATTCTTGCAATTCGTATTTACTTTTAAGATTGAACCTCGTCATGAATTTCAGAATTGTACTATAAACTTAGATTAACAATATATAGTGAGATATATTAGACTATTAGTAGGTACCGACCACGCAGTAGCAGAGCGACCGTTTAGGTAGACAGGACCAACGTCCGGGGTGGGTAGAAAAAATCCACGAAACATCATAAATAATGGTTGTATAACGATTATAATATTTACGTAAACAATTATGTAGAAGCTTCTTAAAAAACAGGGAACAATAGATATTCATTAGACTCTCAGTAATCCGCCACTTCAAAATCCGGGCAAGTATCCAATTAGTGAAAGCTGTGGATGTGCAGATATTCAAAATATGCTAAAAATTAAAAACAGGTCTTTCGTAAAAATAGTTTTAATTGTGAAATTTGTACTTGTAACTTACATATTCATTTATACTAAAAATCACATGTAGAACCCCGTTGATTCGAAATCCACTGAACCCCGAAAAACAAACGAATTACCACGTATGTAATTCTAAATTTAAAAAAAAAAATACTTAACGGAACATGTTCGCCATGTTTTCGCCACCAGCCAAAGTCGAGTTCTGCAGCCGCCATTTTAAATTCAAGTAGGTATTCGAATAAAAGTTGTAAAAATACGTCTCATTCCGGTGTAAATCCGATTATGCGGGCATTTATAGTCGCTGCCGGTCCTTCAAACTCAGATATTCGTATATCCATAGGAATACGACATTATATTTCCATGTAAATCGAAATCTTCAAAGTTTGGCGCTTGAGTCTAGGCACGCGGTAGATAACTGAATTTGACATACGAATACCAGCGAATAATAGTAGTATAATCGAGCGGCGGATTACTGAGAGTGTACCGTATGTAGATATGAATCCATTGTTTAAGAAACAACAGTTTTAGCACGGTTCCCTTTACTATGCAGTGCCAGAATATCCAGCGTGTGGTATCTTCTACAGGTCATAGCATATACTAGGTACATCAGCTGTTTTGGGAAAAGAATAAAGGTTGCCATATTATTGTGTTCAAATAGAAGTTTTGTAAGAGTATACTTTTTTTCTTATTCGGCAAAAACATTTACCATTAGGTCTTCAAAAACAAATCACCTTTGATTATATTTTCCCACATGATCCATTGTTCTCGATATGGCAACAGGCATAAGTTCTAAAATAAAATATCGGCTTACAAATATGAAATATTTACTGCCAATTACTAGCATGAGCACAACATATACCCACTATGAAAAATTGGCAGACTTGAAATTTTTCATGATTACTTAGTAACATACAAAACTACACTGAATTTTTCTTTTAACTTTATTCATAGTAAATTACAATAAGGAACTCCAGTACAATTTTTTCAAACATAAATGCCAGTATATATCGTTTTTTCTAAAGCTAGTTTTCAAGGTTAAAATAAATTTCAATGTTTCAATTTTTCAGAGCCCGCCAAAACGCTCCAAATCTATGGCCGATCGGTTTTGATCAATTTTGAGGTTATAATGTCAAAAATCAAAACAAGGACGAGCTTTACAGTACATAATTTTATATTCTATTCATAGTAAACAACTAAACATAAATAGGGAAATTATATTCCCTTTTAAAAACATTAACTCGAAGAATAATAATAGTATTGAACATTAACATTATCATAATATCCGTATTGATAATTGGTTTGCTCGTGAATACTATAATTTCTTTCATTAATATTTATTTTTCATATTGAATAACAATTATAGAGCTTAAAGTCACCCAAATTAAGTTTAAATTTCGCCAAAACCAAAAAAAAAATACATATTTCAAATACAATACAAAAACAGAATACGCACGTAACGTTAGATTTTCCGAATGCAATGGTACCAACATAACAAGGTGTTTCGATGAGATGATTTTTATTCACTTTTAAATAACGACTTATAAATTATACTTATAATTATATATAATAAAAGTAATTGTAATTGTACATTCAGAATCGGCGTTTTCTGATCTATACGATTATATTTTTTGAGAGGCATTATATTTTTAATGGTGTTCCTTATTCTCGATTTCTTAACTTCTCTACACTTCTCCACATCTTCTTTCCACACACTTTCTTTATTTTTATTATTATTAGTCATACAAGTATATACATTCATTAGTTAGGAAGCATTCTCATCCCAGACAAAATCACTAAGATATTGCATGGAAATAAGTAAAAGGTTTATCAATGTAAATTTCTAAATAAATAAACAATCCATTTAAAAGCATTTAGAATGATTTTTTAACAAACAGAAACCGTTATTTACCAAACCTTTTTATTTTTCTTAACGCCATTGCGATCAGTGAAGGTTTTAAAATATATTAATTTTCTCACCTGTTTTAAAATTATTTCAAAAATTACACCACGTAAACTCATACACATGTTAGAATTTCACTGGACGGGGGAAAAATACTTTTTTAAACTATGATTTTATATTTTGGCTGTTGCAGACAGTTAGACAGTTATGCCAGAGTAACGTCGAGTTAAACCGTATTAAAAATTATTTAAACTCTTGAATTCCTCGAACCTACATCAGGTAGGTACAAAAATGTCCATATTAAATATTTTCCACCAAGTACTTACTTATTTTTCCCGGTCTGAAGTTCATATTTCATATATTATATTATATTTTGTTAGTAAATTAAAACCCTCCCTAAATTTGGGGTCGATTATGAACAGTTTGAATGCTAATAATTTCACACTTCAGTAATGATTTTGCCGTTTAAAGCAATAAAATATTCTGGGAAGCTCCACAATGATAATGGCAGACCCAACGACTCCACTAAATGCTTACAAAAAGGTGTTTCATTCACTTGGGTTGTTTACAAATATAGTGTGAGTCAAATAAAGGTATTCTTTCGTGATTTAAAAAAAATGTTAGTTGAAATGTTATTCATATTTTCTTCAAAATATTGGTATTCACCTTCTGGCGTCATTATTAATAAATCAATTCAAAATTACTTTGTAATCACCACTTTATTAATATATAAAATGGACTAGACTATAGACTTTTATAAAAAGTCAATAGATATCTCATATAAATAAAAAAAAAATGCGAGACACTGTCTAGTTTACGATTGTGTTCGTTAAGAACTTTGTAATCATTGTAAAGATAGCTGCCAGTAATATGGGATTAAAAATGGAGAATAATATTGACAAAATCTTGAATTTGAAATATAATATCGATGAAGATGGCATAAATTGAACTGGTCTCATTAGCTAAGTTGGTTAAGCGGTTGCCCCGGATAGGCAGAGGTCCTGGGTTCGATATGGAACATAACCTAAATGAAACAAGAAAACGAAAAAAAACGACAGAAAATGAAAAGATTTCAGTCGCATCCGGGACTCGAATTATTATTATTTTATTACTTAATTATTATTTTCTACAATGATTAAATATTAAAATGAGGTTTTTTAATCTCAATAAAAACAATTAATAATTAAAAAAAGTGAAATATTTCTTGTGGCACACCGTACCTGTATTTATACCTGGCTGGTATACACCTGTGACCAATTTTAAGGTCAGAGAGACATTAGTATAATATGTAGTTGTAAGAGAGAACCTACGTACAGATTCAATGGGCCAAATATGTAGGATCGATGAAGTTTCGTTCCATTGTAGGGTAAGGGCGATTGTCTGAGATCAATGGAGCCTGTTAGACAATGGGACAAGGAACAAGGGAGGCCGTCTTTGGATCAATTTGAATGGTTTTACGACAGACTGACTGGCGCCGATATGTTGTTTTCCGAGTACTGAAATCATTATTTTAAAGTTACTCGTAGATATTTAGCTACATGTTATTATTTGCATGAAATATATATACGATCTAGGTCGTGATAATGATGTAAAAAATAATGTTCTACGATTTTTATCTCACAGAGACATGACTAAATCTTCTGTTAAGAAAGGGACGCCTGGATGGTTTGGATTTGCACAACGGATAAACAACGAAAGGAGGGTAAGGAGAATATATGACACGAAAGTAAATAACGGATGAAGTCAGGAACGCCAGAGGAAGACATGACACGATAAATTCTTGAGTCAGGCAGCTAGGCTATGTCAAGAGTGAGAATAATATGCGACGATGTATGAATATGAATGAAGAAAATACTGTGTGTTTAGAGAGAGTTGTGTCGCAGTCCATTCTCTCTGCATATACTTTCGGGTACTAACGGGCGTGATGGCGATTTAGTTAGTAAGCTGAGCGGTACAGGGAGAACATTCTGGAAATGAGGGCCAAAATATTCATCTTGTTATGTTTATTGGTTACTAGATCTGAATAACCGGGATCATTTTAAACATTTTCTTCTTAATCTCCTTTCTCTCTCCTCTCTCTTTAGCCCCACAATAACTTCTTCAACATTATATCGACTGCGTCTCAAATTCGGCCAAAATAAACTGTTTGAGCTTTAATGCACCCCAGTGCAACATCGTCTCGTTTACCAGATCGAAGAAGCCGTATGTACTCGTATTTAAATTAGCGATTTTTTTACAACATCTAAACTAAATCAAAGATCTAAAGGTTATTTACGACAGTAAATTATCATTTCACCAACACATCAAATATAGAAATTTAATTTTTAATTTTATTTATTTTTGGGAAAATTAACAGTAAATCCATAATTTACATATAACAATAAAAATAATAAATCATTCCAATTATAAATTTTCCGCTGGTGATGATAAATATTATGAGTAAAGCGTGACAACATACAGTTTTACATCAATTAGCCTAAACTATATCAGTCGAGGGAGGGGAGGGTGGAGGGAAACATAGGAGTGGGATAAAGGTAAAAAGGACTAGGATAGATGGAAAGGTGGTTTAGGTTATCTAGTTTGAGAGTTGTCATGTTATGGATTTTAATTTAATATCACGTATAGTTGAGTAAATTGAATATACACTGAGTAAAAGGTACAATTATAATGAATCAGATAAAAGTTACATTGTAAATATTTGTATTAATTGAATTTAATATAAAAGAACATTGCCCGTTCATTAAGAATGCCAAAATTCCTACTTCTGGTAACATGGTGTGCCTCATGATTATAACATAACCTCTAGATTATATTCTTGTATGTTTTTCTCTGCATGTAATTTGACGACATTGTTTCGATTATAAAATTTAATAAACTTTTACTTTGGCACGAATATGCATTCAAAGGGATGCATCATTCAGAAATTGTTAAGTTACATTTTAAAACATCCTTGCTCGAATACAAATACACAGGAATTCTTCACAAAATATCCGAAGAAAGAATTCGAATACCTCGAATCTGAAGTCTGAAATCCGGGCATCATATTCTCGATCAATCATGGGAATTTTCATTGAAGTACCTTCGCAAATCGAGGCGGCATATCCCGGAATAAAGGCCATTATCGTATGATGTAATGCTTGCATGACATGATAATAGGCAAAGGGAGCCGACGATTGTTGGGTAAGTACTTAACAAGGTCTCAAAAGCCAGCACTTGAGATTTTACGATAGTTTGGACTAAATGCAGGCAATGACATTTGCGGGAGTTGCGTTACTTGTTGGTAAAAGTGTGCAACGATAAACTTTGAAGTACATATAAATTGTCCTACATGTATGTAAGAACTGGATTATTTTTGTGAAGTTATACTGTACTAGTTTTACAATCCCCTTGAGATTTCATCATACTTTTTCAAAACTATTTTTCTTATAGAAAATTTAAAAAAAAAATTCACACTGGTATCTTGCATTATTATTTAAATGATCGATGAATATTATGTTTTTTATATTAAAAAAAAAAACTTTATTCCACTTCTTTATTTCAGATTGGAACGGTTTCACCTTATAACGGGCATCTTCAGACTGGTTCCAGTTAAATAAAATCCACGGTAGTTATAGTGTAAAGAGAGTTAGAAAGGTTTTTTTTATAAAATTAAAATCCATATATAAATGGAATTCCACCAGTTCAAAATTAGGAATAATTTAGTTTAATGAACATTTCGAAGCGTCAATGGCAATAATTTACCAATTCAACCTAAGAAATATAAAAATGAACATATTTCATGTCAGAGAGTATATTATGCTTTATGCCACTCTCATTTTGAATATGTAATTTTGGGATGGGGCTCAGCTACATCAAATTACATAAAACCACTAAATACAACCCCGAAATGCATCATAAAGACCATTTTAAAGGTTTCGACGTTCTAAGTATACAAAAAATCTTTGCCAAAAATATTCTGGTTAATCATCTCAAAAAGGACAAAATGCCTATCACTCCTCATAATCATAATACCAGAGCAAACCAACTAGACAAGCTAAATGTAATACTACTTTTGGATAAAGACGATCTGAATTTATAGATGTAAAACTATACAACAAACCTCCACTTCGTGACAAACAAAGTGATTCAATCAATAATAAAACTTGGCTGAAGGAATTAACAGAAATATTTAAAGACAAATATTTCCATTTTTACAAAAGACCCGACTAATATTTGAAATTTCTCTGCTCTCATCATCAGAAAATTAAACTGCCGATTAAAAACAATAGCGTAAGTAGGTATTTAAATTTAATTTGAGCATGATTTGTCTCCTTTTACTCAAGCACTGCCACCCACAATACATGGCGACACAACGTCTGAAAAAGACAGTAAAAACGAATTTCTAAAAAAACTACAAATCCCTTCAATGGTCTCCGAGATTTCAATAGCATCCCTTAGCGGTCGACCCGCCCCTCGCGACTATTTAAAAGGAATATAAGCGATCGAGACGAATTATCGAGGCTCAAAATGCTTGTAATTCCCATTGACCAGTTCCTCCATTCACCCATTCGGTGACTGCATATCAATGGACCGAGGCGCGAAAAGTCGAAAGTTGTCATTGTCGAGATGACAAACCTTCCAACAATGCGGAATTGTTGGCAACGCTATAATATGTTACCATTCTAGTAGTCGTTTTATTGTTAGTGAATTTCGATTGACGTGAAATTAGGAGTAGGCTGGCTTTGATCGTATAAGATTTTTTAAATATTTATTATTATCACTAAACGACCAGCTTTGTTCGATTCTGCTATCGATATTTCTCTTCTCTATATCGATACATTATATTTGTTGTGAATGGAAGACTCGAAAATTGTTTAAAAAATTTTATTTGTTGAAAAGCAGAAAAATGTTTATTTAGTGTTCATTTTTATAAATAGCATTTGTTTAGATCCACGATACATAAATAAACACTATATAATTTATGAGTATTTTGGGGATCCGTGGTTGTTTATTTATTTCAAGTTAATCGTTATAAAATGTCTTAGGTTATTTTTGACAAAGATTTTGATTTAATATTTGCTAAGAAAATATGAACTATTGTGTTTTGGTAGTGACAACACTTTTTCAAACGTGGTTGGACTTTAACTTTATTATCATGTTCAAGAGTTCTAGTCGAATTTAATTTCTCTACTCCATCAAAAATTAGGTTTTGTCTGCTGATCAGGTTCATATTTTACCAGTTCCAATTCCTGTGAGGATATAATAATAATGATTGTCTTTATTTCTGTGGAAATAGAATATAAAAAAAAAACATATTTAGCAGTTATGCTACAGCGGCCTGAGGGAAATTCTCCATCTACGATGTAGGGGCGCGCGCTGCCACTGGGCGACGGCCTGGACAAGAATGTTTTCCGATCTCCGGTAGCGCTGACTCGTCCGCATGTGGGTAACGCGTGACGATTTTATGGCTCGAGCTATATATATATCGTTCTGTGGCACTCAAGTATAATAATGTATCGAACGATATATCGTTCGGTGGCACCCAAAGGGTTAAAAATACCCGGAAGATAAATGCAGGGTAGGTGTCTTCCCATAAAAATAGTAACAACATAACGCATTAAACGGTTCAAATGAAATATGAAAGAAATGATAATATATAACCATTACTGAAACATAAAAAATACAGTATTTAGAATCTAGAATTCATATTTCACAACATTACAAGCGTGAATTATACTCGTGGCGCATCAAAGCAGCGAACCCATGCACCCTTCCCTCTGAGAACATCTGCGAGGCGCTGCATCGCCAAGGGAGGCCGAACAGTGCACTATAAGCGTTGTTATATTGTACGTGGTTATATGGCTATGAGTCACTTTATACGCATTTCCTATTTCATTGGTCCAAGTAGGGACATAAAAAGAAATGTTTTTGGTTGGTCATTTTAACCGAAAATCAGATTACGAAAATTTATTAGGAAAAATGCTATCTTTGTTCTGTGAGATAATTTCCGCAGAACTTTTATCATAAAAAGTTTGTTTTGTGATGCGAAAAATTAATTGTGACGGAAATTAAATGAATAAGTCATTAGCATTATGAATTGGAAAACCAAGACAGATTTTAATTAATAGAGAGCTCATTGAACTTCCATTCCAAAATAAATAAATTTATCTTCTCCTAAGTTTCATACAAAACTTAATTTTGGAATTAAAAACAAAAACAAATAAAAAACTTTTATTTATTTATTTATTCACGCCTAGAAGGCTTTTACATGTTGATACATTTATCACATAGTTTTACAAGGGAATACAATAATGTACACATAAAATAATAAATAGGTGTAAAAGAAGTAAGTAGATACAATATAATAGTATGTAGTTACAGCGTAATTATCACAATGAATAATAGTTTATCTTGTGGTTACATTACAACAGCAGGTTGTTCAAAAGAGTATAAGAAGTAGTTTAGTGCGTAATAAAATAACATAAGTATAAAAGAAGTGAGAAGGTAGATACTATTATGTAGCTAGTTTCAGCGCAATAGGTGGGTAATAAAGGCAGTAGAATTATAATTACTATGACGTTGTAAAATATGAACAGTTTATAATATACGTGTTTATAAAACAGCAAGCCTTTATTATACCTGCTTGGGTATTTTGCAGAAACATAACATAATAAAAATTGCAATAAAAAACGATGTACATGAAAAAAAAAACTTAATCAATTTAATAAAAACATTCAAATAAACTGATTTTTAGCTTGGACACAGTTTTGTAACGGTAAACATCAATTGAACTGAACTCATTACCAAGTCTGTGCAATCTTTGAATAGGAGAGTTCTCGAAATAATTATTGGAAGACGCTGGATTGTTATAAAGAGCCGTATGTCTCGTGTTTCGGCTGGGAACATGCAGGGTAATAAGGCTCGTTAAAGCCAGGGCATCCAATCTGCCATTTGCTATTTTGAAGAGACATACTAAATCATTTTCATCCATGCTAGATATCTACTAAACTAATAATATTTACAAAACCTTTATTTAAAAAAAATATATCATTCAGTTTGGATGGGTATTTTGACCTCAAATCCAAAATTAAGTTATCTATGAAACAGGCAGCGCAGCCGTTCCTCTTAATGGGAATCTATAGAATCAAATGAAATAATCAAACTTTGTTTTAACCACATTTATTTTTCATGTCTACCTGTTTCGGAACAACCATTCCATCGTCGGGGCAAAGTATGTACTAAACAATATTACAAAATTTTGGCAGAACACGCATGATAAGTGTTACAGTGGAGGTGGGGGTATGACAGGGGATTAGTAATGAGTAATGGAAGAAATAGAGATTGAGGGACGGGTGAAAAGAAACATATTCAAAATGCGGCTGTAAGATTGGTTTATTTGATTTATAATAATAGACTCATTATTATTAAAGGATTTCTTAATTACAAAGGCTTCTAAATTATCTAAGCGTTTACCTTTACTATTAATAAGAAGAATATTGATCCCCGCATTTTTAATAAAACTATGATTGCTTGAATTGATGCGATTAACGAATTCGGAAAAATAATTATTTTTTAGACATCTCACATGTTCTTTGCTTCTAATGTCGAAATTACAGCCTAATTTTCTAATACAAAATAAGGAGCAGTTACAATTTAGTTTATATTTACCGGAGTGAGTTAATTTATGGTCTTTATCTTTAGTGTTCCTCAAAAAGTTTTCAAGATAATTCATTATATAAAAAGCCCTTTTAATATTAGAACGGAGATTTTTGGAGCATTGAACTGAAAAATTATAATTGTATAAAATTTTTCGTCATTGTTTAATATCATTATTATTATTTGTATTTTATAAATACTTATAAATTTTGTTAAGTTTTTTTTTTAAGATTTTATTAATTAAATTTGGCTCATGTACGTTATTTGCATTTATTTTATATTTGTTTTATTATTGAAAGTTCAGATGGAAAATGATTATTAGACATTGGGACATTAACTAGGTGATGTATCATTGAATGGAAGGCGGAATGTTTTTGTGAGATACGATGATTGTTGGTCTTATGGATTATTGTGTCGGTATAGGTGGGTTTGCGGTAAATATTAAAATCAATTTTTATTATTTATGATGTATATCGTTAAATCCAAAAAATTAAAGTAGCATTGCCCATTGTAAGGAATCTGTAGAAATTGTATAAGAGTACAGTTATCTAACAATATCATTGGAAGGCGAAACGCCTAACAAATTCATTTCTATAAAATGGGAAAGCCTTTCTACAAATAACTGACAAAATAATTGATGCACTTAAGTTTGCACATAACAGACATGTCGGCACGTATGTGCCTGTGTATGAAGATTGAACACATAATATGACATAAATATATTATTCATAACACAAAGCACAGCAGACCATGCAATATAGCGACTTCAAATCCTTTATCTGTTACTTGAGACTTGTTACTTCAAGAGCCGGTAGCTTCAACAACAATATCAAAAAGCTCTTTCTTTATTTTGCACTTCCAAAATATTACAGACACTTTAATTCTTAAATTTCTGAATAAAAATTGTCACCTTTACAAATCGGTTTCTTATTATAATATTTTTTGGATACACTGGTACAGTAGGAGCTCCGTTTTAAGTTCTCTTTCTGTTATATAAGTCGGCAATGAGAAAGAAAGAGAGGTTACAACTTAGATATCAGCGGTACGCCTACACTCGAATGCACTTTAACTCCTGGCCATTTTAAGCTTTAAGCTCACAACACTTTGCACAATAATAACGTATCGGCAAGTCGTTTAGACTCTATGCCATAGAGCTTTATGAATGGGAAGTGATGGGCACTAAACTGACATAATGAATACTATGGTCCATGGTTTATTGTGCTGGATACATGGCTAGCATAATGAATTGACGTGCTCGACAAAACACCATTGAATTTGGCGCTTTGCGTGGACAAATTGCGTTAATATTACACGCTTGAAGTGGCGGCTATGACTGATTTCTGAAACGCGTGTCGAGGGTTTGCATCTTGCCGTCCCAAGAGGAAAAAAGGTACGAAAATACGCTGAACCGCATAGAACATATTTTTAACGGATATTATTTTTATGGCAAATTTTTATGAAATAGTGTTATTTTCCTTGTTGGTTTCGACAAAAATGTTACAACGTTTCGTATTTATTATTCCTGATCTTTTTTTTCGATGAAACCTTAATCTTGTAACATTAAAAATCAAAAATTTCTACATATATACATATATATATTTGTTGTAGAAAGTCTTTGAAAGCGTTTATTAATTAAGATTGGTAAGTTTAAATTAAACATAACTTAATTTTGGATTGAAGGCCAAAATACCCATCCAATTTTTTAATTAAAGGTTTAGTAAAATACGGACCATGAAAAAAAATCATAATTTTGGAGACAACTTAAAAAATTATTTTCGGGTTTATCGATTTTTTTTTAAATTATAATATTTGCTATATGTAAATATTTAAAATGAAAACTTTTTTCGGGTCGATATTTTAAATTACGTTCGGCAAATTTGTGTTCCAACATAAATTTATTGTATTAATTTTAATTTAAAGGCCAACATAATGGATATTTTAATATTTTTTATTATATATTTTCAAAGTTGACGGGGTAAAACTTTTGTTTTAGATCACCGTTAGCCCCCAAATAATTGTTAAAAGTGCCCCTTAAATCACAAAAATCAATTCCTTTAAGGGCCTATATTTCACAATGTAAAACAAAACAAAAATATATTACTTCAAATCCGTATTAGATATTTACTATACTTTTTGATGAAAAAAATTTTTATTAGGTTTAGGTGAGTATTTTGGCCTCAAATCCAAAATTAAGGTTTGTATGAAACAGGCCGCACAGCCGTTCCCCAACAAAACCGCAAATAATAGAAATAATTAAAAAGAAAAAAAGCAAAAAAGGTAATACGAACAACTTATAGTCATGACTAATATATTAAAACATTTTCTAGTAGTTACCTAAAAGTACTTGCCTTTGAACTTGATAAAAATATTTTCTTTTAAAAGGTTTTTATGGCATTTTTATCGCAGGCAATTTTTCCATGAATAAATATATCACGTGATGTTTTATAGTCGACGTGAAATAATAAGAAAAATCGTATGCCAAGCTCTTTTTACAACGGTACGGCGCAGTCAAACAGATTTCCAAGATTTTTTTCAATTATAATTATCTACGGGTATTGAAAATAGTTCCGTAAATCATGTTTTATGTGTTTCACAATATGTATTTTTTCGAATAAATTTATCGTTGGAAATAATTATAGGGATAAATTTTAAACATTTTACAAGTGGATAAAAATATTTCTACTAGAATTCTTATCTTGAGATTTGCTGAAATCTTTTGTTTTTATTATTTTTTTTAAATTCACATTAATATACATGGATTGGTCTAGACTAGTCTAGCTCAACATTCGATTGTTTTTAACGTTCATACGAGGAAAATACATAATATATTTTATTGTATATAAAAATGAATGTTTGTCTGTATGCTGTCTTCGATTTTCTTGAAAATTACTTGTCTGGTTTTGCTGAAAATAGCACAGTTTGTTCTTGTTAATGTAGACAAAGTTTAAAAAGTAATTTGAATGAAATCCAATGCGTAAAACTGTTGCTATAACCTTTTAAAATTAGCATGAAAAATATTGAACCCGGCCCGTTGTATTGAGGTCATTTCATAGATATACCACTCTGGTTAGCCACAGATTACATATTAAAAAAATGAAGGTTTGTTCCGGTAAAATATTTTACAAATGAATCGTACAAGTAGGTACCTACTTAAGAACTTTATTAGTTAGATACATTTAAAAAAATAAACGTATGAAAGAAATAAAATTTTTCAAAGAATGTTTCTTTGTTTCTTTGTTTACAGATACTAATAGTCGCCACAAGAAATTACTTTCGCTGTCAAATCAATTAATAATAATAATTGGATGATTTGTACAGCGCCGTTTTTGTGAAATATCACCTCAAGGGCGCTGTACAGGTACACTGATAAATAAAAAAAAGTTTACTGCTTGTTAAGTATTACAATTGAACTAGTTTTTTCATGGCAGTGAATCATTGATGAAATAGTTAAATGCGTACTTCCCGTCTTTAAAGCTTTGAGTGAGGAAAATGGCAAATATTATTTTAGTGTATACATAGTGCAAACATTCCATTTTAATGTGGTATTATCAACTTTGGACAGGCTTGATTTAATTGCATCTTTGCCAAAAATTATGGCATCCAAACGACTAGCAAGAATTAACACTTTCATAACTTTATTAAAAATAAATAAAAAATCGAGCAAGGCATGAAACACATCAGCTGTAGATATCTTAATACTTTTAGTTATCTCGAATCAATGGTATTATAGTAGATTCATATTATATATTATATTTAAATAAGATTTTCACAAGAAGCAATTACTTTGTGGTTTGACGTCATATTACACAAAACAAAACACTTTGTTATAAAACCACTGCTTTTTTTGTATTTTTACGTCAACCTGTCTCGCTTAGATTACCCTTCGTCAGTGCAAATATAATAACTAAAGAAAATGTACGAAATTCTCTAAAATGACAATACCTCCAGCTCCTGACATTTCATCTCAATATGCTTCACTAACGCCATCTAGATCCCCGAGGTGTAGAAAGTTTTTTTTTTAATACATGAAAATTCTAAAAATAATTATTAGGTGACAGACATATAACTTTACTAATATTTAACTAAGAAGCTACGCGTCTAATCAAATATCACAGGTGTCAAAATACTGACAACACTAGCGCCTCTAACTGCTAGGGCTAGAGCGCTTCCAGACTGTGTTGCTATTATAATAATTTTTTTATTATATTTCTAAATAATTTAGACAGTGCGCGCGAGCTGTGAATCTTTAACTGTTAATAAAATCCTAATAGCCTCTTTAAAAAAAATATATATATAACAAAAAAAGGAGTGTAACCATATGTAGGTAACCTAATTTTTTTTTTTATTAATAATGTATTTTACAGAAAATCTATTAAAATGTATGGAAAAACCTAATTCCGCCAACTCAGCGCCGCTAGGGGCGCTGGTGTACATGTTGCCATCGTAAATGTCAGGATCTGTGCGTATTGACATATTTTTACAGTATTTGAATATACCTTCCTATCTAATACCTGTATAATTTTAAAAACGTTCAAAATAATAACACTTCGAAATTTCAATATTTCTATGTAATACTTACAATATATGATTGTTGCTTTATATAATATTTGTTTATTATGTACTTCAAGAGATTCTTTTACCTCTAGTTAATGTACTTTACCCATGTATTTAATATTATGTTAAATATGTTTATATTAAAAAAACTGTTTAAATTAACCCACCAACAAACTACTATAGTAGTAAAGCGGGATATTTTTAAAATGAGATTAAAAAAAATGTTATGAATTTGTACATGAAAGATTTTTTTCATTTATTGCACGATTTTGGTTCTTTTAATTAAAAAAAAAAAGATTTTAATATTAAAAGAATGAGCATTTATGATGCCCCATATTTCTATTTGTATTGAGACATTTTTTATAATAATATCCTAGAAAATTCGCAAAAAAAAAACAGTTACTATATTTTAAATTTATTTTTAAATTGAAACTTCTAATACCAAATCATTTTCTGAGACTATATCTTTAGTATTTAGAATCCCAGAACCTTAGACACTCAAGAATTTCCTTAGATATCAAATTTTCGTTACATAATATTTATGTCAGTCTATTTAACAATTTCTTCTGCGTACCAGGATAACATGATGGATGACGGGTATACGGCTTGGGGTTGGAACAGATGTTTTCACAACACGCGACTCGTTAGGCAGTGGCAGTCCGCTCAGCTTCGGTCCAGGAGACACCGTAAAATGACCATGATAGATATATTTCAACTTCTTTAGACAAATTTGTCAAACCCACGTTCGCGGATTGCGTATTCTGTATAAATTCGTATGAAAGTGCCAGGTGTTCATAAGTTGAAGAAGTGAATCCTTTGTCATACGCTATAAAACATGACGCATGCGTTTTCCATAGTTGAATTGATTTAGAGAAGCCACCGCGAACGTTTTCAAATTTATTTCACCTTTTTCACCTATTCGAACGTGCCTTTTTGATGGAATAAAACATTCTTACATTATGTTTCATATTGATATCATTTCTACTACTTATAGAGAGGCAGGAGGTACTAAACTACACACCTTACCAAATTTTAACAAGAGGATCGACATAAATTTACATATTTTTGGTCAATGTATGACTTTAATTTTAAAATCTTTCAAGGTTCCGTTTGTGATTTAATATTTTTTGAATTTACGAAGCTAACCTATTATCATCCTGTTTATCCGCAGAGGTAGGCAGAGATGATGGGCCGTTATTTACACAACTGCTTTGACACACAATATTTGCTCCATTTGCATGCATTCATCGTCTCACACTTACTCTTCTGTTATTCATGTATCTGATTCTCTTGATCGTGCCATGTCTTTTTTGGGCTTCCCCAACTTTTTCTACAATTTATCGTTTTTCTTATAATCTTTTTCGAGTTGTAATGAAAGAGGTACAAAAATAACGGAAACTGTTTTTTTTTAAAATTATTTATTAATTTAAAAGAAATACATAATTATTTCACTCTCTTAACATAACTACATACATATTATATTAATTAATTAACTACATACATATTATATTAATTAACTAGATACACACATATTATTCTTAACCTATTTTAATACTTATATTTTATATCATATTACTTAATATTAAATTAAATTATTTATATACCTTACATATTACTCCTATCTTACATATAATCTTGTTTATCATTCTTTTATATTATACATTATTTATTATTTTGCTCACTTATTTTGAGATTGAACAGTTTTTTTTAAATGTTCTTACTCAATTTTCCGTTTTCTGGCTATCGGGAAGGAGATTATATATATGTTATGGTTGAGATTTTCACGGGTGTAAGATGTAGAATAATTTTCTCGGTTTACCCGCGTAATGTAGTCCTTAGAAGGACTTTTTAACTCCTGACGTTTCGGACAAATCACATTGTCCATCTTCAGAGGCCTTATGTCTTGAGTTTTGTTTTGAACTGATCGCTTGAGCGTGTCCGTTCAATCCAAAAGTCAAAACCTAAGTTTTGACTTTTGGTCACTTAGGTTTTGACTTTTGGATTGAACGGACACGCTCAAGCGATCAGTTCAAAAAAAACTCAAGACATAAGGCCTCTGAAGATGGACAATGTGATTTGTCCGAAACGTCAGGAGTTAAAAAGTCCTTCTAAGGACTACATTACGCGGGTAAACCGAGAAAATTATTCTACATATATATGTACACCCTCAGGGTCTATGCTTCTTATACCACTTTCAATCTTTACTGTATTGGTGTACAATTTATTACGTTGTCTATTATATTCGTACAGTTTTCTGATTTTCAGCAAGTTCATTTCTTGGTATGGTTATTTTGTGGGGGTGTCTGGGTTATAATTGAAAAGTTTTTTTGTAACTTTATTCTGTATTATTTGTAATTCATTCAAGTACGTAATATGTGCATTTACCCATATTATATCATGTCTAAGGGTTATATTTTAAAAACATCAATTGAAATGGAGTATCTTTGCTCACTCCAATTTGATATTTTGTAATCCATGGGGCTATTTATTTTCGAAGGATCGCCAGGTTTCCGATGAATGATTATATCATTCACCACAGCTATCTGGCACACTAGTTATCATCAAATTGCAGCCAAACGAATATTAACGTATTTGATAAATATTTGATGATTTCAGAGATCCAAGTAATTCAAAATAAGCCCTACGAAATATCTTTAGTTTGCCATGGGACACACACGTCAGATAAATCTACAGAAACTCCCAAATACTTCCCTTTAACACCATTCCCATCCGTGAAATTACAAATACTATCTTGCATGTAATTCAACACTCGGCACATACTAACACCACACTCAATTACAATCACGATGTATATCAACCCAACACAAGAAACCACAACAAACTACATATACCAAAAATACACTCAACAAAATATAAACTAAAATCTTTAGAATATGTAGCTTACACATAATACAATAAATTACCCAAAGATATTAAAAATGCAAGCCAATGTGAAACGTCTCAAAGTAAGATGCTTAAACTCTATTATTTGAAATAATATCTTAAAGATTAATGCTGTGATGTGTCTCTGTAATAAGTATAACTATATAATGTACCAGTGATGTGTTTCTTTATAATAAGTGTCTCTGTACACTTATATTATAATGTACCAGTGATATGTCTTTATTACGAGAGCAAATTATGTGTTATAAATGTTGTTAATGTACTGTGAATGTTAATTATGTATTTTAAATATTAAGTATGTTTGCTTCTAAAAAACTGTACTGCAGGTTCTGCATGTGATCCCACAATGGGTTTCTTAATTCTTGGGAATACAATGCATAATTTAATATATACTTTTTAATAAATAAAAAAAATATATCAAACTTAGAATCGGCTCTGAGGTTTAGTTCCCTTTGCCAGTGAGTTTACGTGGCCACAAATAATATGATATAGCAAAAAATTCAGATTTTCGTAAAAAAATTTAAAGGTTCTTTCTTTTACCGTCGATTTGAAACATCTCAAAGGCTGTATCTAGCGGGGACCAGGCTGAGCACATATTGGAAGTGGGTGACTGCGAATAATGTCAAATTTATAATACAACGGCAGTATAAAATTACATTTTTGGCTGATTTTCAGCATATTGATCAGAAAATATACGGTTCGTTTTGGATTCAAGGTCTTTTAACTCTTTCTCAACCGGTGTCCATTTACATCACTTAAAATTTTAGTAATTTTCCAAAAACAGTATATTGTTTTGTCGTTATATTGATGCAAGCTTCACGTATTGTATGAAAGCTTCAGAGGCCGAACAAACAGAACTTTCGAGGTCACAATTTATCTAAGGTAAGTTTTAAATATTTTTCCAAAAATTTGCCACTCACTTCGCACAAGGAATAAGAGAACTTTTGAAATTAGCACTATTAACATTGTAAGAAACACACACTGTAACTAACCTTCCTTTAATAATTGAATCTATATATAATAAAAATTATATTTGTCCGTGTGCCCTCAATTTTTTCGAAAATTACTTTACCAGTTTCACTAAAAATAGCCCAGTTTATTCCTATTATTGCTGGGAAGGTTTAGAGAGTAGTTTTAATGATATTCAATACGTAAAACTATTGCTATAACGTTTTAAAATTAGTAAGAAAAATATTGAACCGCCATTTTTTATTTGGGGTTATCCCATAGATATACCACTCTGGTTAGTCACAGATGACATACTCGTATTCAAAAGGAAATCATTTATTTGGGTAGAATATTTTAAAAATCGAAAACACAAGTAGGTACCTACTTAAGAACTTTACTATTTAGATATATTTTGGAAAAAAAAACGTTAAGAATGAAATAACTTTTTTTCAAATGAATGTTTCAATTTCTCTTTGTTTAGAGAATTGTCGTCAAAAAGCATTACTTTAAGCGATAAATCACAACTTAATATATACATATTTTTTAAACCCCGAGCAAGGCCGGTTAGCTAGTTAGCGATAAAAATAAGTAAGACCTGAAAGCTAAAATAAAAACAGTCGCACATGACGCAATTTTTTTTCAAAGGAGTTAGACGATTTTGTACAATAGAGTTTTTTTTATCATGAATTTGATATTGAGTAGGTGACCGATGTCATATCAAAAAATACTTTTAAGGTAAAAAAGGAGTCGTATTGTCTGTTCCCACTAATGTAGTGTACCGATTTCTTTTACCTTATTTGCCATTACATTTCTCCTCCCATCTTCAAATTTTTATTATTAATTTACGACATATTATTGCAAAAAGTCCCGATAAACTACTTTTTTGTAGATTGTCTAAGGAGGGGTCGGTTATTCAAAACTTTATCCTAAACGTACAGTTAAAGTTACAAAATATAGTATATCAATATAAAATAAAAACATAAAAAAAACATGAGTTTGTGTATTTGGGAAGTATGTTTACGAGAGATGGAAAGACAGATAGGGATATTGAAAGAAGAGTGAATGCAAGAAACTCCATTAACGGAGGATTGAACGTGGTTGTCCAAGGAAGCGAAGCTAGCAGTCCACAATGGAGTGCTGATACCAACCTTGATGTATAGCAGTGAGGCATGGAACTGGCACAGGAAGGATGAAAGTAGACTGAATGCTGTAGAAATGAGATCTCTGAGACGAATATGTGGTAAAACCATGTGTGATCGAGTGAAAAATGTTGAGATTCGTAAAGAATGCAAAACTGATGTAAGCGTAGTGAGCAAGATTAAGAAGGGGACGCTTAGATGGTTTGGGCATGTAAAGCGAATGAACGAAGAAAGGAGTGTAAGGAGAATATATGACGCGAATGTGAATGGAAGAAGAAGCCGGGGACGCCCGAGGAAGACATGGCACGATCAAGTGAATCAAATACTCGAGTCGGGCCATGTCAGAAGTCGGAATAACAGAAGAGAATGTATGAGAAGTTGTATGAATGTGAATGAAGCAAGAAGTGTATGCCAAGATCGAGTTGTTTGGCGGTCCGTCCTCTCTGCCTACCCCTGCGGGGAAACGGCGTGATGGTTAGTTAGTTAGTTAGTTAAATTTGATTTACATTAAATAAAAAAAAGAAAAATTAAATGAGTTCTACAAATTAAACACAATAACAAATAATAGATTCATACATGTTTACAAATTACTGCTAAAAATTATCAAAGCAATATCATTCGCATACACGAAGTGATTTACATGTCTAAAAATGTATTTAATAAACGATAAATAAATACTATACAAAATTGGACTTAATACGGAACCTTGAAGAACTCCTGTCATTAACTTTAAAAAAAAAAAAATGTTGAATAGTTTCAATTTGATGCATCGTTTGCTTAAGTAATTTTCAAATAATTTAGAAGTTTTCCTCTAATTTCTATCATTTTTAGTATTTTAAGTAATTCACACTATAAATAAGACTTATGTATGTTTTAAAAAATTTAACTCTTTATTTATTAAGCTGGCATAATTTTGAAGCAGCGTTTCACTGGTCTTTTTTTTTGGAAACCGTATTGATTGGCATCAATAATGAAAAAATATTTTATTAATTTTAACTGAATGTATTTTTCAAGAATTTTATCGAGTGATGGTAAATACTAATTGGTCTGTAGTTACCCAATACAGTGTGATCACCTCCTTTATGGGTAGGTCTGATAATACTACATTTTAATTGGTCCGGAATTTTGTTTGAAATAAGATTTTTTTATAAAATGACTTATAATGGGACAATGGAACCGAAGATTGAAACATGTTTTTTTTAAATCACTCATCCTGATATTTTCAATTCCCGGAGAAGAGATTTTCATTTGCCTAACAATGGTTTCTATATCAGCCACTATGGATCTTGGTAGGTACTTGCTTAGAGGCATATCCTCTGGTTCAAACCCAGTTGTCCTGTAGTTGCACTTAAGGAACATTGTAATAGGCACAAATGATATTTTATACATAAACCAATGCTAACGCTGAGTTGAAAGGGTTAAAAATATTTTTTAAAGCTTGCCTAAGGAGGAACTCAGAACCCAGCAGGTGTTTTACAGCACCTACCTAAATAAACTTAAACGAAAAGCACTTCGTTTCAACCAACGTCGAGATTACTTCCTGTATTGAAAATCATGAAAAATATCACTTCAGAAACATTTCCTGTGGCTTATTTAGTATTTTATCGGAGCTGATAGAAGTTCGATATATTAAACAGCCTTCTATTTGACGTTTACCAAGGAAATGCATTTCCCAGTACAAATGCACGAGGAGAAATATAAATTGTGAGGGATGGTTTTAAAGATAGAATAGCAGGAAAATGAGGTAAAATTCTTTGAAAGAAATCGCATTGGTGTGCATGCCAATTCTCAGAGCTTGTAACCCGATTTTTTAAAAATAAACCATTGTTAACATGAATTTAAACGAATGATGCATTTTGCAATTTTTATAACTTAAAAATAACCTTTACGCTTCATATTGTTGGTTTGTATTGAATGCTAGAAAATAAGTTTTTTTTTTAACAAAGCCTTTCTGCTTTAACCCCTAGAAAGTATTCGATGTTATGACGTATTCATGAATACAAATATGTATTCCTTTTGTGAATCCCAACTATATATATGCTCAATGTGTCGGACGTGTTCGACTCTCCCGCAATGTTTTAACGTAGACTTTTGCTACATACGAGTATAATTGTTGTATTGCACTTGTCTAAACTATGATTGTTTGTAAGGGAGTTGGGTCATACGGAAAATAAATGTTATATCGCTGTCCGTAAATGACTCCCTACCTTTGTTAAATGTATACCGCACGGTCTGTGGGAAATATGTTCCCACTGATCGCAATATGGAATGACTGAATGAAAACATCAGAGCAGGACAGCGGTGTGAGGGAGAACCGAATTCCAAACGTCGCGCAGCCGACTTTAAATAGCCTGCGAAAACCAAAATTAGTTAACTAACAACTACCCGCTTGACAAGAACCTTTGCTTCCTCGACCGCCCCTCCCCGCTACGACTTCTTTCGCCTTGTTTCGCTCTGAACATCACCTCACCAGGACCATCTGACTACCGCCTCTCACTGGACCCAGACCAAGCATCGTCATACGGACACGACACCGAATTCTACCCATAATTGTACATAAATTGGGTTTTTATGTAGTTTTCATTTGTGCATGTTGCAATCGTAAAAAAATCTTTAATGAAGTCTTGTCGTAAGTGTCTTTTCCCCCTTTGCAAGGGATCGTCACAGGTTATGCTTTCTCCCTTCCCAGCCCTCTCCGCAGATCGGGATCAGCTGCCCCCTACAGTTCGCCTGTGTGCCATTACGTCTGGTACACTCACTCTTGTATTTTTGTTTAGTTTTAATATTTGCCCCGATGAAGCTTGAGATAAGTGAAACCGGTTGTTGATAATTTAAAAAAAATAACCTATTTCATTTGAATTTCAAAGCCAGCACTTTCGGCACTATTGCGGCTTATTCAAGGCACGATATGCCTAAAATGTTAATAAATAACTTTTTATCATTAGCGGTAATATTAATAAAACTCAACTGAGATATAAAAACAGAAAAGACACAAAAAATAAAAACGTAACATTCGAATCTGGGATTCATACCCAGAATGTCTTCGCCTATCTGGGACCATCGCTCTTATCCACCAAGCTAATACCATGGTCACTTTGCGAAATTTTTATCGATATCATAGGTACTTCCATTTAAGAACCGTAATATCATCTATTCATTCAAAGAATTTTTCGTATATATATATATATATTTTTTTATCTGTTGTCGTTTTATACTAATGTAAGATTCTCACCGAATTTATTTGCAATCTAGATAGTGTGTCAGATATATCTATGCGATTTTATTTATTTGGTATCCCTATTGACTTTTTCCACAAGTCTGGGATTAATATTCAATTTTTATTGGGATAACTTATTAAAGCTCTCGTGATTGTAAAATAAACAAAAATAAAATGGCAATAAGGTTGAGGAAAGCCTCAGTAAGTTATTCCAATAAACATTGAATTTATAAATAGCTATATTTGGAGGCCTATTTCACAGTAGCTAGTTAGTAGTTAGTAGTTAGTAGTAGTTAACTCTCCTGTGTTACTTAAATTAAAATGTGTATTGTGAAGACGACAACTCAAGCCAGAACTTAAATTAAAATGTGTATTGTGAAGAAGACAACTCAAGCCAGAACTTAAATTAAAATATGTATTGTTAAGAAGGCAACTCAAGCCAGAACTTTAATTAAAATGTGTATTGTGAAGAAGACAACCCAAGCCAGAACTTAAATTAATATGTGTATTGTGAAGAAGACAACCCAAGCCAGAACTTAAATTAATATGTGTATTGTGAAGAAGACAACTCAAGCCAGAACTTAAATTAATATGTGTATTGTGAAGAAGACAACCCAAGCCAGAACTTAAATTAATATGTGTATTGTGAAGAAGACAACTCAAGCCAGAACTTAAATTAAAATGTGTATTTTGAAGAAGGCAACTCAAGCCAGAACTTAAATTAAAATGTGTATTGTGAAGAAGACAACCCAAGCCAGAACTTAAATTAATATGTGTATTGTGAAGAAGACAACTCAAGCCAGAACTTAAATTAATATGTGTATTGTGAAGAAGACAACCCAAGCCAGAACTTAAATTAATATGTGTATTGTGAAGAAGACAACTCAAGCCAGAACTTAAATTAAAATATGTATTTTGAAGAAGGCAACTCAAGCCAGAACTTAAATTAAAATGTGTATTGTGAAGAAGGCAACTCAAGCCAGAACTTAAATTAAAATGTGTATTGTGAAGAAGACAACTCAAGCCAGAACTTAAATTAAAATGTGTATTGTGAAGAAGGCAACTCAAGCCAGAACTTAAATTAAAATATCTGCGCGATATGACGGTCATATTTATTAATAACAGTCAATAACCATACTTAAAGATATCTATCTAAGCACCAAGCCATTTTCCCTAAAGGTTGGGCAAGGAGAATTGAGAGATTACAACACAATTCTGCCTAGGCACACACACTTTCTTTCTTTTATCAGTCTCAAAATTCTTTCAGTAAGATCAATTCCGCGACACAAAATTATATTTCAGCACATTAATAACCCTATATATTATACAAATATACTAGAGCACACTTAAAATACTCGTCTCGATTTTAATGAAGGATTAATGGTTCCTAAGAATATAAACAAATATGGACAAAAAACTTTAGATCACATGATTCCTACTAGCTGTTTAAATATGTTACTGGCTGAAATAATAAAAAAAAACTGCATTAAAATTAAACAGTTAATAAACACATTGAAAACTTGACTAGCTGAAATAAACTATTTGTATTAGGTAATAAGGAAAAGTTATTTTATGTACGATTTATTGTTGTCGTTTATGTTTTTATTTTTTGTATTTTTGTAGAATTATTTTTGAGCAAGATTCTTTAGAAATATTTATTCTGTAAGTTTGTTACATTTTTTTTAATGTTTCTTATTTTATATAAATATACATATTTTGTAACCTTAACTGTAAATTTTGAGGTTTGAATAACACGCTCCAGTTAGAAAAACTACAAAAAAGTAGTTCATCGGGACTTTTTGCTGTGTATTTTTTTTTTGAAAAATGTAAATGAAAAAAAAAAAAAAAATAATCAAGTAAGCTTTTTATACATACTCTCATGTTATTCCGATTCGCCACATAACCCTTGCTCTTTTTAAAATATCAGAAACCTCCACAAGTATACATATTAATAATCAGCATGATCTGAATTCCGATATTCTATAACATCTAAGTCTTCCTTCTTTTCTCCTCCCTTTCTAACACTCTTTTATTGGAGTTGCCTTAACATTGCCACTGGCTCTAGGCATAGAACCTTTGCAGTGATGACCAGACTTTTGCCGGCGGCCAAATGATCAAATTTATTAATTGTAGGGTACCTACAGTCTATGGCTTGGCATGGTAAACTTTGCAGTGCCGAGTATATTTTATTTTTCATGTGACTATTGGACAAGCGTCCTAATTTGACGGCCTCCATGGTCGAGGGGCAAGGCTTTTGACTACGAATCCGAAGGTCGCGGGTTCAAATCCCGGGGTGCGAAAGCAAATTTTATATAATTAATTTGTGCTGTTTCACAATTAATTCATTTAAAAATAAAATATAGAATATTTGCGCCCGTTCCAAAGTGGAAGATACTCTCGGTATCGCCCTAATAAATTGAAACGTTGCTAGAAATAGCTTTTAGCCGTATTTGGTGACCAGATCTGAATAGCCAGATATTTTCCCCACCTTCCTCTTTCCCTTCTCCTTCCCATCCTCAATACCTTCATCATCACAACATTCCCTAATTGGGGATGCTATAGTCTCACTGGCTCCAGCCATTTGGGAGCAGTTGGGACTCTTGTGGGGTATTCATATAAAAACAAAATATCTGGAGTCATAGGTACTTACCTAAAACATAATTTCTTCATAATTCAATGCTAAACACAAATTATTTAAGAAAATATTCGAAAGCTTTAACTGCCCATCTAGGAACAATTCTTATTTTCGGATAGTGAAATTGACAACTTTAATTCATATTAAGTGTTAATATACAAACAAATATAAAGAAAAAAGCCAGCATTTACATAGTATGGTCATATAATATATGTACAAATAAAACATAGTATAATAATTAATCATAAAATAGTAAATAAAAAAAATAAAAATACGTATAGCAGATAATTTAAGTATAGTATACTAATTAATACAGAATCACAATTAAGTATTAAAAAATGAGAAAAAAAAAATACAATAATCATTTACGAACAATAAATAATTTATGTATAGTATAATAGTTAAGTAAAAACCAATTATTATATATGTCTTTTATATGTACTGGTCAGTGCTATACACTTTATAAGGTAGGGTTTTCAAATAAAATTTGGTCATGTAACCATTTTGCATTTTGTAAAACTGCAATCATAGCACGCACAAGTGAAGCACCGCAGGCAAAAAATTCCATCTTCAAGATAAAACCGAAAAATGGTGTCGATGATTATAATTTTAAAGAACATGTAAAAATGGTGTCGATGATTATAATTTTAAAGAACATGTAAAAATGGTGTCGATGATTATAATTTTAACGAACATGTAAAAATGGTGTCGATGATTATAATTTTAAAGAACATGTAAAAAAATGCTTGAAATTTTAGGCGGCTGATACAAAACATTGAAGGCAGACAAGTTTGTGGCGATATCGTAAATCATTATTTGCCAGAGTAAAGTTAGCCTCTCCGAAGCTGGACGTATTATACAGAGCCCGCAGATACTTCAATAGTACACAACTGCTGACCCTGTACAAATCGCAAGTCCGCCCCACTGTAGAATTTGGTCTCCCGACCAGAGGTGACTGCCATTTACTCTTTGCAGAAATGCCATTTACTGCCATTTACTCTGTGCAGAAATGGGCGATCCGTTTGATAGATTCGCCTATCTTAACAAACGGACAGCAATCTTTAGAGTAATTTCCTTTAATCGGAAAGTATGCCAAACGCGCGCCCAACATTTGCACACAGTTGGCAATTGTTACATGAGAACAGGTCGTTTCTACAACTCGTTCTTGAATTCAACAGTCCGGCTGTGGAACGAGTTTCTCTCTTAGCTAACCTCTGTGTTTCCTCCCTCCTACAACATGGGTCTCTTCAAAACCCATGTTCATTCTTTCCTCTCCTCAAAAAGACCCTCCACACAGCATCCTCAAAGATGACATAAGCCCTGACGGAAATTATTTTCCTTAGGGCCTCTTATGTGGAATTAATGTCAATTAAAAAATAAATATAAAAACCCATTTTGTTATTTATGTGTTTTCAGAAACAACATTTGGTCGTGTACCAAACATACCCCATTTAAAATGGAATTCATTTAATATGTCAAACGAACAAAAAATTCATGTTTTTGAATTTACTTATTTTGTTTTGCAGAGTGGGCCACTTAAAAGGCGCGCAGGCCGCAGGTTGTGCATCGCTGCTTTTATGTAATATTCACATTAAGCTGGGATCAATGTCCGTACATAGAAAATAAACACTCTTATGATTCTTTTCAAAAAATAACATTATTATATGTCATATGAAATTACATTGACTAATCACCTTCTGAACTTAAGGCGTCAGATGCAATGATTTATTACTCGGTATACCTGTAGAATAGTACGGCATGATGGACGAGTTCAGTGGCGGCACGTGACTTTTGCGTGAGCTAGAGTGCAAAGATTGAAAAATACGACGAAAATACGAAATTGATGCTGTTGAAGTCTAAAATAAATTTTAGTGGGGCAGGGCCCCACCTGCTATCTAAATCTCCATACAAAAAATTGAAATTGAAAAAAAAATATATTTTCTGCTTCAATATCAATATCAATCAATAATGTCGTATTTTTCAATCTCAGCACTCTAGATCACTCAAAAGTCACGAGCCGCCACTGGACGAGTATGAGTAAATACATCGTGTACTCGATTAATATTATATGTGATAGCGGGTACTCAGCCGGAATTTTTTTTGTAAAACACCGCTGTGAAAATTATGTTTGACATTCTAACACAATCGTCCGAAGCAATACGTCATGTTCAATCAAAAATAACACGTTTGCAGGTTAAGTAGAGCGAGGAATATCTAGTGGTCTTTAAGCCAAAGCGAAATTAACACAACGGTCTATAATATTTATACAAAGAATTTAATATACCTTCTTCCAATACAAAATTAATTTTACTACCCATTGTCAGTTGGATTTTTTTTTTTAATTTTACCTTTCAAAATATTAACATTTTTTTATTATTATTATTTACATTAATTCCACATATGAGGCTCCGAAGAAAATAAATTCCCTAAGGGCTTAGGTCATCTTTGGAAATGCTGTGTGAAAGGTTTTTTAAGGAAAGGAAGTTCGGGGAAGGATAGAAGTATGATGAGTGGGTAGAAATCTGAAGGTCGGGATGTTCAGGTATGACAGACATATTAATGCATCCCTCTGCGGGGCAAGGCGACGGGTTTCCTCTCCTCAACTGTCCTCTCCCGATCCGGCCCAACACGCAGTTAGTTGACAAACGAATCTGCTGCTAAGACCTGTAAAAACCTCACAACATAAACCCTGGCTCTCCTGCTAAGTCATAAACGTAGCGGACCACTCGGGGTGACCTATGGCAGAAGTGTCGGTTATCCAATGAATTTTTCCCATGCGGCGGTACCCATACCCGCTATAATTGGAAATTAAAAAAATAATCTTTTCCACTAATGAAATACCATCCGGAAAATGGCGAAAATCTGAAAACATTACCCCTTAACAAACAAAACTGGTTCGACTGATAAAAATATTTAAAAATAATATTTTTGAAAAACGGTTTGTACCTATATTTATAGAATTCGATAATCAAGAGTTTGTTTTGATTGATAGTACTAGCAAATTCAATTATCTTCAATGCGAAATATTTTCTAAACTCATCATGTCAATATGATCTTATTTTCTTACCATTATAAAAAAATGTGACTGTTTAAAAATAATAGTTAATTTACACCGCGTAGTTTTCTAAAGGTTCACCTTAAGTGCGCATTACACTAAGTAACCTATTATGATATAATGAGAAAATAACGGATATGTATGCAAAATGAAACTAACGGCCGTTCTTCCCGAACCTACTGAGCAACTGTTGATCCGAAATTTTGCCTCAACATTCTTCAAATGCACAAATACGCTCTTCCCAACGAAATTCTCAAATATCCAATTTACGATCAATTTAGGATAACGATTTTTGTCGATTATGTTCCGTTCAACAGATGACTAGTTATAAAAAAATGTCAACAGGGTGAAAAAATGTCAGTGAAATGTCAAACGTCATTATTGGTTCGCGATCTATTTATCGCAATTCAAATATAGAATGACAAAAATTTATTCCCGTTTTCGAATGTTAAAATATGTTTTTAATGATAACAATAATCATCGGATGACTTGTATAGCGCCATTTTTGTGAAAAATCACTCCAAGGGCGCCTAAAAACTGAAGAGAACCTTACTTATTTTGCTTATTATAATATACCTTTTGTTTTATTTTTCACGAAAGAGAAACGTTAAATGTCAAATGTTCGTCTAGATAATGGTATAAACAGGGGGTGTGTATATCACCAGATACAAAATCAATGTACTAGAAACTAAAAATGTAAATGTTAAAGCATGAGAGCGATGGATACTCTCAGTATTGTCTTGGTGAAAGACCAACATTCAAAATAGAAACGATGCTTGAAATGGCTTTAGAAATGTTTGGTGATCAGATTTGAATAGCCAGGTACTTCCCCATCTTTCTCTTCTTCATCTCCTCCTTCTCCCCATTCCCTTCTTCCTCGCTATATACCCTAATCCAGGATGCTATAGTCTCATTGGCATTCACATAAAAAATGTATCAACATAAAAACAACAAATTTGTTAAACAATTCATTAAAAGCGAGGAAAAGAAAAAATCATAAAATAAAAATTATTATTGTACACATTATTGTTAATTATGGTAATTATATATATTATTGTTGTCTCCTTCTCACACATATTATTTTTCAATTCTTTTCTCCCTCTAATATTTCATTCTATTTTCTCTCTTTTTTGTAATATACCTGTCTCACTCCATTGTTTTCTGTACCTATACAATAACTCTGTATTATTCTTTGGATATTATATTTGCCCTGATGAGCTTGATCTAAGTGAAACCGGTTGGCGTAAAAATAAATTGGTGGTTTATAACAAAGTGTTTGATTTATTTAATTGTTTAAAAAAATACTATGAACAGAGTGAAGAAAATAAAATGAAAATCATGAAGATAGTTAATTCGTTGATCCTTTACAGCATCAATAAAACGATACTAATATATCATATTCAAATAGAGTAAATAGAACAAATAACAAAATAAGATAAAAATATTTCATGTTTGAGTATTGTTTCTTCGCATAACGTTGATAAGTTTGCTGACCTCGAAAGCTACAAACATACAAATGTACCCCGTTTGTATCCATCGAGTGAAATGTGAGCCCTATATTTAGGAAACGAACATTTGATACATTTTCCTCATTTCTTTGCAAAGCTGAGTAATGGCAGATAATTATGGATAAGGGTGATATTACCGGACCCCTCAATGAAAGCCAGGGGCAGTGGAGCCTTATAATTGCAAATGGAAATTGTACCCTTAAACAAAATAATTGAAGGGTTTGTCTTCCCTTCGCGTTTATATTTTTATTTCAAAGAAATTTGTCATTTAAAAAATAATTCAATACGAACGACGAATAAAATGACTGATACGCTCCACAAACATCAAAATTTAAAAACTTGATAAAGATAGGTATTATCTTCATTTAAAATAAATTATTATTGAAAATAATATCAATATAAATGAAAATTTAAATCAGAAGAAGACAGCAGAAAAAATGATAAGGTCGCGATTGTGACTCGAAATCCGGGAGTAACATCTCGACCACTCGAGCTTCCCAGACATTATTGAAATTCGTAATTTAATGTAATGTTAATTTTTAGACTTTGCACAATGTCAATAGATGTTCTGTAAAAACAAAAATGAATAGTATTATATTCATGACACCATCTATTGGTGTAATCAGATAATAATTACTATAATACTACCTAAGATGACGTAGCAAGTCGGGAATATATTTTATCTATAAATTCCCAGAATATATAACATTTAACAAAACAGAAATCCTGTTCGGGCATGACTTTGCCCCTCAATACAAAAATGTCAGCTTAATATTCTCGGTAGGTCGATTGACAGAGATGTAACTTCCAGACAGAGTAGAGGTTCTGAGCTCGAGTCTCAGTTGCGACCGCATATTTTTATTTTCCTTGTCGTCTGTTCCGTTTTTTTCATTTTGAGTTACTGATATTATTTTCATTAATTAATATCACATGCTTTAATACGTTAATTTAATGATTTATTCCAAGTTTTTATGTAGTAACTACAAAAGACTTCTAATCTCAGGGGATATAGGACTATATAATCCAAAATTAGCAAATTTTGTTAGATGGGTTAAAAAATGCAAATCAGCATCTCAAAAACCAGAGCGTGTCTGATCTCAGCAAAAAGGGTGGTCAATGACTGTCTGGTGCAATTTAATGGAAGCACCTTACCCAATAAAGACTGCATTGAAATGCTTGGGGTAAGTATTTCAGATCAGCTCAAGCATCGGTGCTCTATAGAAGTCCGAGGAAAGCTAGCTCCCAAGAAAATGGGTGTCTTTATAGGGCTAGCAGATTCTTCAGTAGTGACCAACTGCTAATCTTTTACAGATCACAAGTACGTCCTACAGTTGAATTAGGAAGTCATCTCTCCTAATACTTGATAAACATGCTTGATTCTGTGCAAAGGAGGGCGGATCGTCTTATTGACAATCTGTTGTTAACAGACTGACTGCCATCTCTAATGCACAGATGCAATGTAGGTATGCTGAGTCTGTTCTACAGATATTTCAATGGAACCTGTTCGAAGGAGCTAACAGCGTTGATCCGGACACGAGCAGAACTTCGTTCACAGTTGATGTTGGCTTCATGAAAACGAGTCGTTTCGTCAACTTGTTTTTGTGCAAATCGGCTCGTATGTGGAACGAGCTACTAGCATTTGTCTTTCCTCCTACATTTAATCCGGACCTCTTTAAGGCTCGCCTTAACAAGTCCCCTCCTTAATCCGTCTAATAATGTTGCCCAACCGGGTAGCGATATAGTTACCACGTATGTCCTATGTACATAAAAGGCGCACTTGCGAGGTCACACATGAAATTTAACTGAATAGAGGGCTTAAAAAATAAAAACTGAATAGAAAGCATGTGAAAAAATATTGAGAAGTTCCTGATTATTCAGAGGTAGTAATTATTCTTGAAAATCTATACACATTTTTATATAATACAAAACTCAACCGGCTTTTAAAATTGGTCAATAATTTTTAGTGATTGTCTCTACAAAAGGGTACGAAGATCAGTGGATCGTTTAGCCCTGGTAAAGATCATCATGTTGCTTTGTAATTCTGCAATATGAAATCTGAAAGTATTTTATATTTACCGTCATGTTTTTGCTACGTAGGTATTAAATAGTAAAAAAAATATATAGATTTAAAGCAAAAGAATTTAATTTAAAGTGATACACGCCCATTATAAAAGTGCTTACTCACCGTCAAACGAACCGTTAATACAAATAATATAACTACTTGAGTAGATTACAATGGACGCCGTTATGAATAGAAAAGGATTCGCCGCCATGTTATATTATTGTACATTGTATATAATTATATTGTGATTCGGTAGTCCGACATGATGCTGGGAAGATAATGAAGGTAACTGCTCCACCCTTCTGCATCAATCACAATCTGTTAATGCCAACAATGGGAAACCGGTCGCGGCGGAAAATGATAGCGATATGATAATGAATTGTGACACGGTAATATTTGCAGGGGTAGCAAAAGTGTTTTGTGGAGAAGAAATATAAAGCCTATTTTTTTTATAACTTAAAACAATCGCGTACATAGGAGTTGGAGTATATTACTATTAGATATTAAATATCATCTAACGAAATTTCCCCGCCAGGAAGTTTTTGATCTGCCCAAGGTTGTAAATCTTGGACTTATGGATGGATTGAATGTTATCACGAAAATCTTAACGCAGAAGGGTGATCGGTAACTCGTTAAATGATGAAAAAAACACTATTCTTCTGAAATCTATAAAATTCATCTAATCAATTTAATGTTTTAAAAAGGTTATGGTACTGTACCTGTTCCACAAGAAGAACCTGTGTTGAGAGCAGGCAAAGTTTACAGTTTACAAATTACTGTTTATAAAGTTTAAAGTTTACAAATTACAGTTTATAAAGTTTAATGTTTACAAATTACAGTTTACAAAGTTTACAGAGTTTACAAAGCTTACAAAGTTTACAAAGTCTACAATTTACAGTATGATGTTATGGTAAAAAGTTTGAAGCATCAATTGAACATTGTATCACACTTATAGGGATTTAAAAAAAAATCATTGACTTTTGATCTGTCTTGGCTAATGATCAAAATCTTGCTGTCTGATTTACAATTATCGCAATTTGCGTTCAGTCTAATAGCCAGTGGAAGTACACTATTTAGCTTTGTTGCAAAGTATCTAAAATTTCTTTGGCCAAATGTTGTTTTACCGAAATGAATAATTAAGAGATTATGCTCTTTAGATCTAGTATCGCGAGCAGTTTGGACATGGTCAAATAGAGTCCTGTGTTTAAAGAGATACCTAAGTATGTTTTTGGCATAAAGTTGCCTAATATCCAAAACACAGATTCCCTTAAGGATTTCACCCGAACTGCTGTTATAACGCTTTTATATATTTTGATGATTAATACAAATATTGTTTTAAAAAAAGCTTTGTTCTAATCTACAGTAAGTGAATGAAGGATGTTGTTTACTGAGAATTTCGTGAGAATGAATCAAGCGGTTGATGTTGTTTACAATTTTGAAATTTTCATCCAGAGAAAAGAATACTAACTTGATTTGGGAAAATGTAAGAAATGATATCTACTGCAAGAGTGCATCCACATAAATTAAAATGATCGAAACAAAGGATAATATTGGTTGAAAAATACTAATAACTAAATTGATAATCTTGCTAGGAATACGAAAAACTAAAATTGATAAGGTAATCATTTAAGGTTTTTAATAACATGATCATATTTGATTTCCTTCTACTACCATAATTATAAGCGGAAAAGATGCATGTGTAATGGTGGAGGACTTTGCTAATAAATTATTGAACACGAATATGGAAACACGACACCTTTGTCAACACAGTTACTAAACGATATAATTACGTCATGAACTGGAAAAAGCAACAGATCATCGCCCACAGCACAAACAGGTCTATCTCATATTTAGCAAATTTCCAGGAGAGCTAAAAAAACCGTTTTTTTTTACGGATTCTTATTCAATTTGTTACATACTAATTTTTACATTTTTATTAATTACTTACATGCTTTCATCACCGATTGTTAATTTTTGTTTATGTTTGTTATTTGTCTATTTTTATATTTTATTTTTTGCATGTTTATTGTTTGTCTATACTTGTAATTATTTCTTAGTATTCTGTGTATCCCGATGAGGGGAGCTTCGCATCTAAAACTTGTTGATAGATATATTTAAACAGTAGTGTGTACAAAGTACTTCTCATTATTTTTAATGACTCCAAGAAGTAATTTGACTTTTATTGAAGAAATTAGATTAAAAATATTCACGATCAGCACAAAAAGAATATGGTCACTTTTGAATCTAACGGCCATTTCAGAATATGCATCACCTTAGTAAGAACTGCCTGTTAAGCATAAGTAGGGAAGGTTTTGCGTACTAACTAACTAGCTAACCATCATGTCGTTTCGCCGCAGAGGTAGGCAGAGAGGATAGACCGCCAAACGTCTCGATCTTGGGATACACTTCTGGTTTCATTCACATTCTCTCCTGTTATTCCGACTTCTGACATGGCATGACTAAAGTATTTATTTTGTATTTTTTTAATATCTTACAGCGCCCTTGAGGTGATTTTTCACAAAAACGGCGCTATACAAATCATCCAATTATTATTATTATTATTACATGCTCAAATCATCTAAGCCTTCCTTTCATAATTTTATTCTTTACGATTAGATCAGCGTTGCATTCTTTACGAATCTCAACATTTCTTACACGATCATACATGGTTTTACTACACATTCGCCTCACACCTCATTTTCACAGCATTCAGTCTACTTTCATCCTTCCTCTGCCAGTTCCATGCCTCACTGCCATACCACTGGGTTGGTATCAGCACTAGATTTCGTAAAGTATCGAAATACCCAAACCAAACATTTATTTATTTAGGTAAAGCGGTTTACTTCCCCTGTCCATCAAATGTGAAAGACCTTAACATCAACAGCGGCGTCCCACAAAGGCTTTGTAGATTGATGGTTGCCAAACTTCGTTTCGCCTACTCTCTTGGTCCCACAATGTAACCACTCTAATACCTCTGTTTTAGGTACGAGTATATATAATATAACTAACTAACTAACTAACTAACCATCACGCCGTTTCGCCGCAGGGGTAGGCAGAGAGGACGGACCGCCAAACAACTCGATCTTGGCATACACTTCTTGCTTCATTCACATTCATACAACGCCTCATACATTCTCTTCTGTTATTCCGACTTCTGACATGGCCCGACTCGAGTATTTGATTCACTTGATCGTGCCATGTCTTCCTCGGGCGTCCCCGGGCTCTTCTTTGATATCCGAGAGATACTTACGAGCATGGAAGTTTTATTGAAATATATGTTTAAATTTTTAACCATCTTAGACATTATAAATTATGGTATCACATACTTTTAGCCTTCTATTTTGTAGTAACTATCGTGTACAACAACACAAACATTATTTATATTACATTCTTGATGTACTTTTATTTTCTATTAATTTATTTTTTCACTACTGTCGCTAGACTCAAACACGAGAAATCTTTCTATATTGAGTTGGGCACTTTTTGTTAAATAAATGTATACTTTTTTTGTAATTAGCTATTAAGATATTATTAAATATTTTATATGTATTATCTTAAATAATAAAAATCACATTTTTTTATCAAACGCTTTTTAGAGAAGTCAAGTGATATGATGACGAAATTTGAAAATCAGGCCCTCTGCCTCGTTAACATCGATAATGGTTTTGACTTGTCATGGTTCCTAAACACGACTGCAGATCTTCAACGAACAAACAAAAGGTCAGGTCGAATAAATCTTCTTCTGCTTCTTCTATTAGAAGCTAATTACATAGCTAAAGAAGAATATCCTGTTTGTTTTGTTTTCAAGTCTACAGTTTTATTCCTAGCTTGATGAAATTTTGCACACTTGACTTACAAAACAAGGAGAAAGTCACTGTTTACACGAGATTTCGAAAAACTACCCCTTCCCATTTTCTTACCCCATAGTGCAGAATTTTGATACTTCTTGATGATATTTTGCAGTTTCAATGTTCAAAATAAGAAAAATAGATACATATATAGAATAAATAGCCTTCATGAAATACAACAACTAAATATTAATGTTTTGCAAACAAATTCATCAATAAAATCGTGTAAGCACAACATATAATTTGCAACAAAGGCGAATATACAAAATACACAGCACGTTCACTAATACTTATACTTTAGACTCATATCTTATTAATAATTGGTTAAGGATGTATGCAATAATAGTCTTTTTGTATTTGCATTCTGTGCAGTTGAACATATCTACTACCTCTGAAAAAGTATTACCTTCTGCATGAAGTCTAGGTACAAGTGAATTTTTGAATGACTCAGTTCTGAAATTATTGTTACAGTTGAATACAATATTGATGGTTTCGCCATCTGTGGTCGCAAATTTTCATAAATATTTTACGTTTAACCGTAAAGGTGTTTAGGACTAAGAAATTATTACGGAGTTTGAAAAAAAAAGGTAAAATTCAGTAAATCCCGCAGATTGAGAGCCGCCCTTAAAAAGGATTGTTATTTGCCTTGGCTAAGATACGGTAAATATTCGGGGTAGGTACAATTATAATGATAGTAGGGGGGAGGAGAACTAAGGGATGGAATGATTTGAAACTCGGAACGTTTCTCAGGCATAATGGATTCTGACGTATCACGGCACAGTTCACGTAATTGTTTCAATTATTCCGCAGAGATTTGGTACGGAAACCTAGTGGTTATTTTACAACCTATGTTACTTTTGAAGTATTCTGCCGAAACGTGACATTACATCACTACTAATTGAAGAAGATAATATTAACAACTCTCAGAGCGAAACATGAAACCGAAAAGACACAGAAAAAAAAGATAATGGCAGCTGGGACTCAAACCCAGGACCTCGTGGGATTTCCCAACCTTCCTCTCCCCCTTCTTCTTTCCCTTTCCCAATACTTTCATTAACAACATTCCCCAATTTAGGATGCCATAGTCTCACTGGCTCCAGACGTTTGGGAGCAGTTGGACTCTTGTGTTCGATAAATACTATCTTTTAATTATTTCATCCAATACATAAATGCAGCGCTGAGGAACACCTAAAATATGAATCCTGTGTTTAGTATATTTACAGAGATTTAAATAATCAGTCGACAGTACCGGCAAGGAATGGCTGCAAAATTGTAAAAACCACTTAGTGATTTTTTTCAATGACAACTCACAAACATCTCATCTCTTCGAAAAGTCATATCCATGAATGGTCTAGTTGCATACCCAATTTACATAGCAAAGCTAACCGTTAGTACCTACTGTAACAGAGTTAAATAACCCTTAAGATTCCCTCTTTAAAGACATGCCACACCTCTACAGTCATTCCAGAGCATAGGGGACTAAATCACCCCGTGACTGGGACCATCGACCTGGGTCGTGCGGCTCTTGTGGGTGGCTAGCTTGTCAAGGAAGGAGCATGAGACTTCCCAGGGCATGGATCCGGCGCTTCTGAAGTCCCTCCTCTTTGCCGTGGCTCTGTTGACGTTGACGTATTCTCTTGGAGTGAGGGGTGCTTCCCGCGCTAACGTGATGCGCGTACGTGTCATTCCTTGGTGTTAAAACTGTTGATTCTCGGGATAACCTGTGATTTCATTTATGCACAGTGGCTCCGTTGTGTCAGATTTATGTAAATCCTTGGTGTGATTATATGCATTGCGGTAGTATTAGTTATGGTTTACAACATTTGGAAGGAGCTTCTCCATGCATATGTGGGCTGCTGTGATCTGAGAGCCTATGGCAGTGAATGTTTTGACAAATGAAAATGAGCAAATTGCAAACCATACCACTACCTAAAGTAATTTAAAGAAAAACATAGACTTTTCATAGTCTCAGATATTCTAAATAATTATAAATTAATGTTAATGTAAAGAAATTTCATAAAAAAATGTATTTCAGATAAAACCGCTTATACCTTTTTTTTGATTTTTCTATGTATTTAAAAAAAATCTATTCTTCAGTCCTAAATTCAAATAAAAAATTATTCTCTACATATATAAAAATCAATGTAAGTTTCTTTGTTTATCCTCGATGTTCTAGCAAATTACTCTACTGGTTTCGCTGAAAATAGCACAGTTTGTTTTTATTAGTGCCGGGAAGGTTTAGAAAGTAGTTAGAATGAAATCCATTATGTAAAACTATTTCTATAACGTTTTAAAATTGGTATGAAAAACATTGAACCCGCCATGTTTTATTTAGGTGAGCCCATAGATATAACACTCTGGTTAGCCACAGATTGCATATTCAAAGAAGAAGGTTTTTTGGGTAGAATATTTTAAAAATGGAAAACACAAGTGGGTACCTACTTAAGAACTTTATGATTTAGACATATTTTGAAAAAAAAAATAAACGTTTGGAATGAATTAAAAAAAATTTAAAATGAATATTTCTTTATTTGAATATAGTTACTTTCGCTGTCAAATCAATTATGGCACCCAATGACAAGCAAGAATACTTTCAAATTCTTTCGAAATTTATAACTTTATTAAAAAAAAAAAATCCGTGCAAGGCCGAGTACCCATCAGCAAGTTTTTAAAAAATACCATCTCTTCTTTAGCCACTAACCTTCTAATAAAAACGATATCGATAATATTTCAACATTAACTGCAATATCATGCAATGTGCAGCATTTTCTAATATTGCGTCCTGTGTATTTAAAAACATATCTCCCAAAGCCGATACTTTACAAAACAATGTGCCAATCTGGAGTGACCTGCCAGGTAAGAATATGTCTGTATCTGCTGTACATAATAATAATAAAACAGCTCAAAACCATTACACATATTCTGCCATAAAATTTTTATAAACGAACTTCCCAAAGATATACAATATGAAAAAAATTATGAATTTTTTAAGAAAAAAAATAATATTCACTTTACAAGAATCTGAATTTAGGCGTATATTATAAGCTCACTTGGAAAAAAATGTATCTATGTTTATATACATACTTTATATAGATACATTTTATTTCTAAAAAAAAATTCCTTTTATTTTTTTATTTATTTAGTGTATGAACACAAGAATATCAAGTTCATGGTAGTACTGTTGAAATTAGTAAATGTGTAACAATAAATATTAGTACTCCCTCTCTTAACACGAGAATTTCTCAATTAGGGAGGTATTAATCTTTAAAAAAATTAAAGGATTATTTAAATAAATATAAAAAAAAAAACATTTTCGGTACTTAAATATACACTATTATTACGATGTAAACAATGTCCTTAATTATGTATAATAAATATCTGAAAAAAAAAATGATGAACACACCAAATAATATTAGTACAGTGCTCTTGAAGTGATTTTTAACCATAACGGCGCTATACAAATCATCCAATTATCAAACTAATACCTAGTCGTTATAGTAGAATGAATATCAGGATGAAATGAAGGGTAGGAGATGAGATGGAAAAGGTTCTGCGGAACCAATTTTATCTCGGAAAAGTCGTTTGAGGATTCAAAGACCCCTTTCTTCCTGATGACGGCTTGTCATTACCTGTAATCACTCTTGAAAGAGTCTGAAGGAACGTATAGAAGCTGAATGAAGACCGTATTAGAATATTATAATATTCTTACCGAGAAGAGGAAGACAATTCCGTTTGCGAGTCTTTTCAAATCCTACTCAAAAATTTCCAACAATTAGCTTTGACGTCACGAAATTTCCACAGTTTTATTCTATATGAAATCTTTTGGTCGACAAAAACAGAGCAAATGATGCATAGAAATGCCATAACATGCAAGGGGAAGAAATCAAAATAAGGAGGCGAAGGGCAATCTGAGCATGCCGCCAATTTAAGTAAAACGGTTATGTTTCTGTTGGCGTAATAAGTATGACTCTTTTCTATTTTTTTTTATTATTTATTTACCGCAGTCAAAATTATGTGAAACAAACATAGACGGTAGTGAAACTAGGCTGGTTGCCAAAATGGGCGTCACGTGGCTTTTGACTCCAGCCAATGAAATGATACGTTAAGGCAAGTCTTTTCATTCAGTGGTCAACAATACAGTTTTCTGCTGGTAAACTGTTTTTTTTTCTTTAACAACCTATGGAGCGTTGAAATATCCATAAAAAATGCACCTTGGAGTTTGTTTCATGATTTTCATTTCGAATCTAGGGCGAAGCCGGGTCATAAAGCTGTTAATTTTTAGTTTTCTAACTCTGCTAAAACGTAGGACACCAACAAAAGAATTGGATAAGGATCAGCACTCAAAAAATGTCCCTAAATATAACTTTGCAGGTTGCTAACTCAAGCAATACCACAAATAATTTCTCTGTAAATTCTATACGTGTAAAATGTATAAAGTTTTAAAATACAAATATTCTCAAACTGTAATCTAAAATGTTAATGAAATATTTCCCAAAAAGTCTGAGAAAAGGTGCAGTTTGAAAACCACTGTAAGCAGTTTTGAACGTTTTACCTAAAATTTTACGTATGTCACATTGAATTTAAAATGAAATACAGTTTGTGGATTATTGTCTTTTGAAACCTTATACATTTTCTTAATTATCCGTATACAATTTCAAGATAAATCATTCGTAGTATTTATTGAGTTAGCAACCCGTAAAGCTTGTATTTTTGGATGTTAAACGTATACAATTTCAAGATAAATCATTCGTAGTATTTATTGAGTTAGCAACACACAACCGTACAACGTTTTTCATATTATTTTAGGAGTACCATTTTTTTTAAAATATTTTAAAGTATTAATTAATTAATGTTTAAGTGACGAACTCCTTGGTTTAGTGGTAAGGATTTTTGGGTACGAATTCGGAGGTGGTGGGTTCAAATCCCGTCGTGCACAACTACATTTTATTTGATTAATTTGTGTTTTATCACAATATGGTCAAAATCATCTATTGCATATTTGCGGCACGTTCTACAGTGAAATATACTCCCAGTATCACCCTGGTGACAGACCACCATTCAGAATCGAAACGTTACTTGAAATGCCTTTAGCCGTGCTTGATGACTTCCCCACCTTCTCTTTTCCCCTCCCCACTACCTTCAGCCTCACAACATACCCCAATTGGGGATGCTATAGTCTCACTGGCTCCAGACGTTTGGGAGCAGTTAAAGTAAAGTAAGTAAAAAAAAAAAAACGTAACTAACCAGCTATCATGCCGTTTCCCCCAGGGGTATATGCTCGCTACACACCCTTTGCTTCATTCATCATCTTCTTCCATTATTCTGATTCTTAACTTGACACGAATAAAGTATTTGATTCGCTTGATCGTCAATATCTTCCTCCGGCGTCCCCGACTTCTTCTACCATTAATTTCCTCGTTATAGTCTTCTTACGCTCGTTTCTTCGTCAGCTCTACATGTCCAAACTCTCTAAGCGTTCATTTCTCAATCTAAAATATTAAGTTTACATCAGCCTTTTTTAAGACGGTTATACAAATTATTATCACACATACGTCTTAGAGACCTCAATTTTAATAATCTTATTCATCTCTATTTATAAAAATAAGTGTTTGTTTGACTGTCCGTTTGTCCTCAATTTTCTCGAAAATTATTTGAAACTAGCACAGTTTGTTCGCATTAGTGGCGGGAAGGAATCTAATATGTAAAACTATCGCTATAACGTTTTAAAATTATTCTGAAAAACATTGATTCCGCCATGTTTTATTTAGGTTAGCCCATAGATGTACCACTCTGGTTAGCCACAGATAACATTTTCAAAAGAAGAAATTTTATTTGGGTTGAATATTTTCATTTAAAAAATAAAACAATAACTTTGTTTACATCACTTTTATTTGTTAGATACTTTTGCCGACCGGGTTTCGCTACTACCGTAGCTTCTTCAGGGCAGTATACTACTTTGTACTATTTTCAAACTGGAAAACACAAGTAGGTACCTACTTAAGAACTTTATTATTTACATATATTTTGAAAAAAAAAATGTTTGGAATGAAATAAAATTTTCAAATGAAACATAGCAAACGTACTGGTTTTTACAATTGTAAGAGATAAGGATAAATTAAGTGAGAATATTAATGTTATAAGTAGTACAGAGTGTTGGGTGAATCCGAATTCGGAAACTAAGAACTTTGGTCTTATAAGATGACAAGAGGAAAAAAACTTCAATTCGTTGAAGTTGAGATTCAGTTTCAATGGTATTTCTTTAAAAGGAAATGTACAAAAATTATCTTGTTTTGGGAGTTGTTTGTTGTTAAAAGATGAAGTGCTTCAAATGTAATTTGCTTCGGTAAAGTTGTAAGTGGGAAGCATTGTTTATAAGGAAATAAATAAAGTTCACTTGGAAATATCGCTTCGTGGGATCCTTGTATATCGTGTACATTTTACAAGTTACTTCTCTAGAAGTACTCCAATATTCTGGGTATGTTTATGAAGACAAATAATGGTTTTGCTTTTCTTTAGTGCCCTTCTAAGACCTTCGGAATGAAAGCTCATACAGGTTGAAACAAAAAGGCTGCTACAAGCATGTTTTATGGACGAAAAGACTTTACTTGGCGTTACATTCGATCAAAAAATATTCCAAGAAATATGATCGCCTTCAGAACAATGTTTCATCCTATGACGTCTGATGCAGGGAAATAAATTCTGGACCCAAGAGGTCACAGGTTCAAAGCCTTGGTTAAAGCAAAATCAATTTTTATGAATCTTGAGATTTATACGACTTGTCGTATTATGTGATTGTTCAATAGCTCAATAGCTCCTTTCGCACATGGTATTGAGAGCCTAAAATATTTACATTTACCCAAATACGTTAGAAAGAAAAGTTGAGCAAATTTAGAATCGCCAGAGCTCCCGTTTGAGAGTTTTTGCTGCTCCAATCAATCATTTTTTCTATTTTTTAGTTAAGATATATTCACCTCAATAAAGAGTCAAAATTTCTCCCTTATGAAAGACCATTATTAAGGATGTTTTATTAGCATTTTATATATGTATATTCGGTTCCAACTATAGTTTGCATTCCCCAATTAAACGCTTACATAGTCTTGGTAACAAATACTTAAATGATATGGATGTATTTGACAATAATCTTCAAATTTCAAAACAAGTATGAACGAATTATTTCCACCTACTTTATAAATTATTGTTAACTACAAGTTTTTACATTATTTAATTATTTTTTATCGGTGTTAATATTGACTTTGTGGATATATTTTTTTCTGTTTCTTTATATTTCTGTGCATTTTTAGCTTTGGAGCAATTTTTTTCTTTATTCTTTTTTCAAGTTTAATTAAATTTTGTGCATGTATCATATTATTATTTTTTATATGATTTAAAGATGATGTACTTATATGTAAAAGCCCTCTAGGCGTATAAATAATAAAGTAAATTAAAATATTATCTATACTTAAATTGAACGGTTGCGTTCATCTGAATAATCCACACCTCTTCCGCTAAAATGACAAGTGAAAAATCAAATTTGGGATTGCCTTAATTCCGCATGGTTCATGCAGCAGGACTCTTGTATAATAGTCATTAAAAAATAACAAACAAAAAACATTAATAAAATAGAATTGATTTACATAAAAACACATTTCATTATCATTATAAAGGTACAGTGGTTTACATATTCTTTGAAATGAGTTGTTCATAATAATTATGAGGAAGGATACAAAGCCCAACCTATTGTGGAATGCCAGTCGGATTAAGTGATTTTAATTTTCTCTGACTAACTGTTAAATCATTAATTCGCGGCAGTGAAACCCCTTTGTCGCAATCGTACTGCAAATAATAACGTGACAGCATTAATTTCGAGAAACTTTGAATGAAATATTAAAAATCGTTAAAAATTTATGTGGCTGCTGAGATTTCCTCTGTGTTTTTGGTGCCCACACACTAGAAATCATAAAGCAAAATTACGTTTGTCTTGCCAGTAAAGTTTTTCTGTCTATCCTCGATTATCTTGAAAATTACTCTACCGGTTTCGCTTGAAAATAGCACAGTTTTTTCTTATTAGTGCCGCGAAGGTTTACATAGCAGTTTGAATGAAATACAATTTGTAAAATTTTTGTAATAACGTTTTAAAATTAGTATGAAAAACTTTGAACCCGCCATGTTGTATTGAGGTTAGCCCATAGATTTACCACTCTGGTTAGAAAAAGATCAGATGGTTTGTTTGGATGGAACATTTTCAAAATGGAAGACACAAGTAGGTATCTACTTGAGAACTTTATTATTTATATATATTATGAAAAAATAATTCTTTGGAATGAAATAAAATTTACAATTGAATTTTTCTTTGTTTATGGATAGTAATAGTCGTCAAAAGGCATTATATACAGATTTAACAATTATTTTTTATACATAAAAATTATGAGTAACATCTTATTTATAAATTACTTTGTTTACACCACTGTTTTTAATAAATAAATATCAACATGTTTCGAAAGCGAAGCTTTCCTCACCAGGATGCACAGTGTACTAAAAACAATAATGACAAGTATAGACAAACGATCAACGTAGAAAATAATAATTCAAGAATAGAAAATTGACAAATATAATAAAAAATTAACAATACGTGATAAAAGTAGGTAAGTAATTACTAAATAATGTTTAAATAAATTGAAAAAAAATCGTTATAAAATATGAAATTATTAATTTATATAAGAAGTTTAAAAAATAAATTGTTTTTATTATTAACATAAATAACACGAGAACATTACAAAGCATACAAAAAATAAAATAATAATATTCATTATTATTTAAATTAACACGAATAATACATATTCTAAATATAGTTATTAATTTGAATTACATAGAAGTGAAACGGAGAGGGACAACTTGACCGATCGATTTTACGAAATGTACAATGACTCCCAATAACGACATTGGAGGTTGTTTGACAATTGCAGATGTCGCTAGTGGTTAGATTGCTAGGCTGTTAGGTGAAAGAATCTATGGCCAGAAAGTTTAGGCTACATTATCATACAATCGTGGTTATACATCATCCCACAGACAGTATTTTCTAGCATGCCTCCAAAATTTTTTCTCATATCTTCCCCTCGAATTCGGTACTCTGTGAGGAATTTCTTACTCACGGAATACTGACAGTTTTTTTTATTTATTTTATATTTTATTCATTTAAGGAAAAAATACAGATACAGACAATAATATCAAAATAATATACAATATCTGGAGAACTCGCCTGCATCCTAACTATTTATCACTGATTAATTTGATACAGATAAATAAACCTTTAAAATAATATTTAGAAAAGTTAAGGAATTTAAGATTGTGTTACACAGAAAAAAAATGAAAAAGTGCACAATGTTTAAATAAAGTAACAGAAGGTAAATAAAATTTACAAATAATATTTACAAGAATGTAAAGGGAAAAAAAATAATGATTAAATTAATAATATTGTTATACAAAGAAATAATAAAATTTAGTTAACTTATTAGATGAATTGCTTATTAAAGCTAATCAAACCACCTGTAATATTACCAGTTAAACATTATTATAGTGAAGTGGGTTAAAATCAATTACTTATCATTTTAAATACTCTTTCAAAGAATAAATCACATGCATGTATTATGTTTTACTTTCTCATCGTAAACACTTGGAAAAACAATTATTTTGTAACAGGCTGCATTAATATACTCGTACAAAGTTGAAAAAAATAAAACCAATCATTCTTTTGAAATAAATAAAGGTATAAAATTTTTACATACAAATACAACCGGTTTACAATTAAACAAATTTGAAATATTACATATCAGAAAAAGCGTTAATAGTGAAATAAATTTAATTAATCATCAAATATATATTTTTTTAAATAGCTATCGCTCTAATTTATTTTCATATTATTTATAATAATATTTTTTTATTTCTGATTTAAATTTGTTATTCAATGTTTTTTAACAATTTTTTAAACATTTTTGATTAATTACTTACACCCACTTTAATCAATTTTTGTTTAGGTTTATAAATTGTCTATTCTTAAATTATTGTGTTCTATGTTTATTATTTGTCTATAATTGACATTATTATTTTTTATTATTCTATATATTCCTGATGAAGAAAGCATCGTTTTAGAAACATGTAGATATGTTTATATTAATAAAGTGGTGAATACAACATAATTTTTAATTCATTTATTAAAAGGGAATCGTTCAATTCATACTGAAGTCGTACCTACGTATAGATTTCTACCATACACATACACAAAAAAAAACTTGACAAAAGTATTTAAATTTTCTTTTAGAGTTGTAATACGAATTAAAAATTGACGTAGTAAATGAACAACTTACAAAAGTTGTAAACTAGAAAATATTAGAATTTTTTTTTTAATAATTTAAATTAGGTCGTTAGACGGGATGAATCTGCAATCTTTCATGTAAATTAGACACATCATCACACGTGTGCTTTAGGTAGGGTAGTACCTATTTGCTCAATGATTAATGATATAAAGTTTTCAACTTATGGTAGAAAGTTAAGGGTTAATTTTCAATAATTTTGCTCGGAATTATAATGCTGAATTAATTCCTCTCACCGTCCAACTTTTTGAAAGTCACGTTTGAGGAAGAAATTATAATACCAGCCGGTAGTTAGTTATTAATTCTTTATCTACCTACCCGAAGAGAAAAAGTTTCAAGCTTTTGGTACATTTCAGATGCCCTTTTAGACTATGAATATTAAATCGTAGCCTCAAAAGCAAAATGTTACTTTTGAAAAAAAAATGGCCTTTGAGTACAACGCATTTTAAGTATTGTTTTTCGTTATTTTGAAATGAAGTTTAGACCTAATGTGACATATTTCTGTACGATTAACATACAGTTTTCTTATAAGTCAAAGCAAACTGCATTTGTAAATCCAAACAGTTAATATCGCATTAACTGATGTTTAACGTTTTACAAGCTTGAAAAAAAACGAAATTAAAGATTATTTTTGTATAGTGTTCCTAAAAGTTGAAATAAACTACTACATTAAGAAAAACATTTCTTCAAAAAACTAACGAAAAATTCATGGTGAAACTCTCATCTTCAGAAAATCATTCCCACAAATAGAATAATGATTGGTCTTAAACATTTTTCATATTTCACAATACCTTTTGTTTATTGTTCAAATATTGATTTTCTTTGGAATTTTTGGAACAATTTTTGGAATTTATTGTCTTCTACTAATATATAAATTTATGTATAAAAATAAAGTGGCTTAAAACAAAAACATTTTTTATTTAAAATATAAATTTATTTATTTAGTAGATTTGCATGATTTTTTTTATTAAACGTCCATCTGGGTATACAGAACACAGTGAGCATCGGAAAATATCAGTACATAACAGTTATAAAACAATGAAATAATGTTAAATAATATTTTTAACAGTAAAATAAAACATAAAACTAAAACAATATTATAAAACAAATCATTAACATCTACATTACCCGTGCTACAATAATTAATACTATTATTCGTCATGGTGCTGGTATAGACGAAGATTTATTTTATAAATGGCGTCAGAACATATATCAACAATACCTCCGAATTTCTTGCCCAGATCATGCATTATATCGCTTAGTGAGTGAGACTGATGGTTGTATGCAAAAAATGTTACTTTTTTTTTTGTTCCTCGTATGTAATTGTAATGCAGGGCTGTTAATAAAGTGGTTAATGACATTTTGAAATCATTAGTCAAAATTAAACAGTAAAATAAAACATAAAACTAAAACAATATTATAAAACAAATCATTAACATCTACATTACCCGTGCTACAATAATTAATACTATTATTCGTCATGGTGCTGGTATAGACTGGTATAGATTTATTTTATAAATGGCGTCAGAACATATATCAACAATACCTCCGAATTTCTTGCCCAGATCATGCATTATATCGCTTAGTGAGTGAGACTGATGGTTGTATGCAAAAAATGTTACTTTTTTTTTTGTTCCTCGTATGTAATTGTAATGCAGGGCTGTTAATAAAGTGGTTAATGACATTTTGAAATCATTAGTCAAAATTAAAAAGTAAGTCATAGGTTATCATCGTTTTAAATACAGCATTTGTAGAGCTATGTACAATTGTCAACCAAAAGAAATTTAACCCACACTTGAATACATATTATAAGTACGTCTATTGTTAAAAAATAATATGACATTTACTGACATTAGCGACGAGGACAAGCACGCGTTACGCAATAATTTATCCCTTTTTTGTGAAAAAAAAAAGTTTTTTTAACATTTTATTTGGGTTTAAGGGACAATACAAAACAAAGTTTTTTTTCACAATGATTATATGAATCCAGCGCGTTGTCACACCACCTGGCGGTAAAACCTATAAACCTTACCTCATCTAACCTAACTTGTCTAACAATAGTCACACTTCACAGGCAAAAACATTCCCAACAAAGGGATGCCCCTCTTAATATTATTTCTGTTCGGAGTTAAATCACCGTAAAATTATATACCATAAAATGGCAGTTTACCCGAAATATGGAATCGCAAAGTTGGGGACAAACAAGTTCCAATCATATTATAATGGCATTGATAAAGAATAACCCAGGAAATCCCTCGGAATAAGCAATATGACGAAACTCGTTATTTTAGTTATATTCCAATATAAAGAATATAATTTCTTCAAAAGATTGGTATTCACTTTGTGGCGTCATTATTAATAAATGAATTAAACATTACTTTGTAATCACCACTTTATTAATATACACATATCAACACGTTTCGAAAGCGAAGCTTTCCTCATCAGGAATATACAGAATATTAAATTAATAATTATTAATAAACATGTTGAGATGTGTATATTAATAAAGTGGTGATTACAAAGTAATTTTTAAATAATTTATTAACTTAAATAAGTGGGGTGGAAGATGTTCTTAGTATCGCCCTTGTGAAATACCACAATCAGAATCGAAATATTGCTTGAAATGGCTTTAGTCGTGTTTTTGGTGACAATTTCTTTCCTCTCCCCATTACCTTCATCGTCATAACACCCTCTAATTAGGGATGCCATAGTCTCACTGGCTCCAGGCAGTTGGGAGTCTTGTACGGTATTCACACTAAAAAAACTATTTATGTTTAAATCCCTCGATATACTCAATCTGTGAGCATTATGAAATTTTCCAAAAAATTAATTATCTATTTTTCCTGGTGAAATTAAGCTATTTTACGGTTTCAGCGTAATTTCCATCATGAGCTATGGAGCTTTAAAGTGTCTATTATTGGTGATCTTTTATTGGTTACATATTTTTTAAGTGTTCTGTTCCGAGTAGTATATATATAAAAAAATTGAACTTCGTGAATTTTAAAATCACGTTCAATTTTGGCGTCCGGTAATGCGATGTCCCTAAAATACGTTATTTCAGATACCAACGACTTTGACGAAGCCGTTCAGAACATTTTTTTTATGTTTTCATCAAAATGTCTTTTTGAGCTGCGAAGGCCAACCTTATTAATTATATTTCAATGGAAATCACAATGTAGGGACTAAAATAGGTACAAAGTAACTAAAAATGACACTTTTTTCTATTTAGTAATCGGATTTGGAACGATTGTCCTTTTCGGGTATTTTTATGTAGATTTAACGTTTGTTTCGGTTTAATAAGGGAACCGAGCAACGCGTTTTTGCCCTTTTCACGAAAGAGGGAAATATATTTATGGGGTTTTAATGCGCTTTATTAAGTGGAATAAAAATCTATCCCCGCGATATTTGTATTGTACTAAAATGGTAATCCGATTCGATTGTGTAATTTTTTGTATGGACTAATGCATTTATTAGCTAATTACACGGTTAATTTAGTACACACACTCAACACATCTGTAGATGAATTACACATTATTTGGTTTTGCCAAAGGGGCCTTAATGAAACATTTTACACGAAAACATATATAAATTAATATACCTCTTTGATTTAAGCTGTAATATTTTATTAATATTGATTATGAGTGGAAAGGCATATCAAATTTTGAACGACGTTTTTGTAAAAGGTTATTAATTCCTTCTAACCTGATAAACATATTTTTGGATTTAAGAAAATTCAAAATTTGTAAATATTGGGTAACCCCATATTGTTTCATAAAATTTTATTTCATATATGTCTAAATAATAAAGTTCTTAAGTAGGTACCTACTTGTGTGTTTATTAACGTTATTACAACTTTTTTACATACCGAATTTCATTGAAACTTCTCCTGTAAACCTTCCCGGTATTGATAAACACAAATTGTGTTAGTTTCAACGAAACCGGTCGAGTAATTGTCGAGAAAATCGACAGACAAACGTTAATTTTTATATACCATATTAAGATAAATATAATAATGTGTGAGGGTATAATAAATACACTGGCATTAAAATTGGTAATTGGTGTAGTCGAAAGAAAAATAATGTGTTAAAGCACTTACATTTTGTGGCAAAAAATAAATTGGTTTTCGTTATATTAATAATAACTTTGTTTGCGCTTTAAGTAGAAGTAAGTCCACACCACAAAATAAAACTATTTGCATATGTACGTAATTCTTTGCTTTGAGTTATTTATTGATTTTTTTTTATTATAAAAAAATACAGTCTCTTCGTTAAAAAAAGGTGTATATTTTGCTGACAAGTACCATTAATAGTATTGAAATTGTGTGGAAAATATAAGTATAATCCTTAATAAACAATCATCTTAAATAATACAATAGTTTATTTATTTATTAAACTTTAACAATTATATGTTATTGCAACAATCCTTAAATTATGTCAATAAAACATTTATGCTCTAAAACAATTCTACTTTACATTCATCAATACAAATACCAAGAAATAACAACAAACACCTTCTTCTTCCCCTTTCCCACCTTCTTCTTCCCCTTCTCCTTCCCCTCCCCAATACCTTCAGCCTCACAACATTCCCCAATTGGGAATGCCATAGTCTCACTGGCTCCAGACGGTTGGGACTCTTGTGAGGTATTCATATAAAAAAAAAAAAAACACACATTTTAGAAACACTAGACCTCACAGTCAAAAACACATCCAACAAGCACCCACAAATACAACATTTGGACAAAAAAGCTTTTTATACTATGGTACTAAACTCTACAACAAAATTCCAATCTCCTTCAAAAATCACGTCAGTGTTTTTTTTTTGGAAAATTTTTTTTTTTTTAAATTTCCAACTGGTTTTATGGAGAGTTGGCGTAAAATACTGTCATTACGTCCTGACCGAAATGACAATAAATCCGAACCTAAATCCACGGTCCAAATTCAATAATCCATAAAGCTACGGAATCTTTACACGAATCTTGGTGGTTTTCTAAGCCTTAAACCCTGGTTTTGTGGGGAGTGCCAGATTCTAGGGCTGTAAAACTTTAACAGCCTCATAAGCAATGATATAGAATATACGAAATGAACCCTTGATACTGTATCAGGAGATACTAAATAATAATTGAATGAGTATATTTCCTTAGAAATAATTCACAGAAATAAATACCCACAAACTTCTATTGTTGTTTGTACCTAATGGTCCCTTACAATTATGAATTCAATTTAATTTTATATATTTTTTGTACTCTGGGACCGAATTCTTAAGCGATGACGAAAAAGACGGAGAAATTGACCGTGGAATAAGTGCGGCAAGCGGTGTACTGCGTCCTCTGTACAGCTCAGTGATAGGGAAAGCAGAGCCAAGTATTGAGACAAAGAGTACACGTCATCAGTGCATCGCTCCACGAAAAAGAGAATACATTCCAGGGTTCAAGCTACCGAAATGAAATTTTGACATGAATGAATGACAAAATGGGATCGAATAAGAAATTCAACGATCCGAGATGTGTTAAACATCGAACCATTTCCAGCTAATCTTCATAGAAAAGTGATAATTTAGGTGGGTTGGGCACGTATAAAGATTTCTAGAAGATCGAATGCCGCTGAAAATTTTGGGTGCTAATCCAGAGGGAAGTCGTCCGGTGGGCTTCCCCAGAGATAGCTGGGAGAATCAACGGAGGCCGCTGAAATAGCGCAGGACAGAGAAGCCCGGGGCACCTTGTCGATGCGATGAATTCCCGAGCCGAATATTTTAAATTTAATTTTTATTTAACATATTTTTAGTTATCTATTTATTTCACATTTTTATTGTTCCCTAATTGCGATGCTAGCTTGGGCCGTGTTACGTAGCAATTAGTCCATTTCGTTTCATGGTAAAGTCAATTAGGATAGAAGAATGAAGATTATGAGCCACGTAAAATTCAAAATCTGACCGGACATGAAGGGTTTCGAACATTTATCGAAGGTTTTTTCAATTTGGATGAGTATTAATAATTATTGTTTATAAAAATAATAATTGTTACCCTTTGCACTATGCACAAAAATCTTGTCTTAAGTTTTAAAGAACTTTAGTTTATCAATTAATGAATATTTAATCGACTAACGTACGCGTGATTAATTATTTCAGAGCGGTCTAAGTGAACTTTGCATAGTTTTTTACAACGGTTCCGAATTTCATGCATCTAGACCACCGGTTATTAAAATCAAAAACACATTATTACAACACAAAGGGAATAAACCAAAATAAGAGTATCACCAATTTAAGTAAAACACCAACTATCTAAAAAAAAAGGCTCGGCTTGTTTACAAAAACCGATTATTTTGTTATAGTATTTATTTTGACCATTTTATAATTTTTTTGTAATTTGCTTACCGCAGTAACAATCACACGAAACAAACTTTAACGGCAGTGAATCAAAGCTGATTCCAAAACGGGAGACACATTACCTTTGCCTCCAGTCATTGAACTCGTAATTATGGCAAGTCTATCAATTCTGACGTCAGTGAAACAAGCAAAACAATTCTTTAAATTAAAAAATGGAGTTCATTAATATTTCTGTCGTAAGCCTTTAATGTAAACATCACTCCAATTTTGAGGATAATTAATATAATTTTGCTTTTTTTACAGTAACTCCTCACAGGAGTCCCTGAGGGAAATAATTTCCCTCAATATTGCTGTGTGGAGGGTCTTTTAGAGGATAGAGGAGAGTGAATTTTGGTCTTGAAGAGACCCATGTTGTAGAAATTATTGTCTTTATTAGCCTTTATTAAATTAATAAATGTATTGAGTAATATGTATGAGTAGGTATATTCCCAGATCCGCGCGGTTCACGTTGTTCCTTTGTTAAGTCGCATCTTCATCAATATCTGCCTTATATCGTGGAATCGATAAAGGATTTGGAATCGCGATCATAAATCACACCGCGCCTCCAAGGGTTTAACTATGGCATAAAAAATAAGGTATTCCGTGAAAAGGGTTCATCCATAGGAAGGAACGGACAAATAAAGTAGGTACCCATATAAATGTACCTCTGCATGTGAGATATACCTTGCAAGCAAAAATTTTGAAAATATTTCATCACAAATTAACAGTAGGGATAATTTTTTTTGTATAATATCTGAAGAGCCATTGTTCGAAAGGACTCCCATATGTCTATATATAAAATTGAATGTTTGTCTTCGTGTTACTGTTAATGCAATATGTAAAAGTGTTGCCATAACGTTTCTAAATTAGTATGAAAAACATTAAACCCGCAATGTTATATTGAGGTTAGCCCATAGATATACCACTCTGGTTAGCCACAGATTACATATTCAAAGAAGAAGGTTTGTTTGGGTAGAATATTACCAAATTGGAAAATACAAGTAGGTACCTACATAAGAACATTATTATTTAGATATGTTTTGAAAAATAAATGTTTTGAATGAAATAAATTTTTCAAATGAATGTTTATTTATTTCGTTGTTTAGAGATGGGATTAGTCGTCATAAGGCATTATGTTCGCTGTCACATCAATTATGGCAACCAAACGACAAGTAATAATTCACAACTTCATAACTTCATACACGTCAGCTAGAATATAAAAAAAAAAAAACAGAAAAAACAAACCAACAAAATGATTATTAAATATATATATTTTTTAAAACAATAAAATAATATTAATTAAATGAAACACGTTGTTATAAACCACGAATATATTTTATTTTCACCAACCGGTTTCGCTTAACTCAATTCAATTTTCAACTTCATCGGGGTAAATCCACAGCAACGTTTTCCACTGCACCGTTAAAGTTATTTTTATTATATTCTAAGTTATATTTGAGGCCTTTTGTTAACAAAGCCATCTTGTTCGGTTGGAACTGTATAGATGACAGGTTCTGTACCCGATCAAAGAATTGATGGGTCAATATTATTGGTTCATTATTATCTGTTTGTAGTGTAAGATTTGGGATATGTAGTTTTTTGTTAATAATTTCATGTTTCTTGTAGGCTCTTACAGAGGTAAGGGTTCTAACTTTGTCGTCAAATAAATACCATTCAACCGGGTGTAAATCATGAACCAACTAAGTGCGTAAAACTTTATAACAAAATTCCATATTATCTAAAAATTTCGAAAAATGATTTGTCTCGACTTTTAAAAATTTGTCTAAATGAAAACTCTTTTCAATTCAATCATGTTTTTTATCAACAAAAATAAGGCTTGGCTATGGGCGCCCCCACATCTCCCCTTATTGCTGATATCTTCATGGACTACTTAGAGAATAATATTTTGAACTATAAATCTCCCCTTCTAAATAACGTGCTTTTGTGGAAGAGGTATGTCGACGATATTTTATGTATATGGACAGGTACGGAGCGCCAACTTAACTCCTCCCTCCTACTAATAAACTCCTTCCATAAGCAAATTAAATTCACCATGGAAATAGGAATCAAATCCACTTTAAATTTTTTAGACCTTACGTTATCAGTTATAAACAATAGAATAGATTTTAAAATTTACCGTAAACCCACTTATAAAGATATAACCATTTATAATACCTCTAATCATCCCACCTCCCACAAACATTCTGCTTTCCACTCGATGATACACCGGTTGGTTACGGTCGCGTTATAAAATGCTAATTTTTCACTAGACTTATCCATATTAAACAAATCGCAATAAATAACGGTTATCATGAAAACTTAGTCAATAACATACTAAATAAAAAAACTAAAAAAAATGTCGTCAAATAAGTTTTTATTCAACAGTACCCCCCTAATAATAATATAATAAGTAATAATAATCAACCGTACCGATGGCGTAGAATCTTATATATCAATAACTTTTCTCAACAAAGCATTAACCGTCAGATATTAAACCAGCATTTTACACAGACAATAGTTTAGGTGAATTTTTAATTAATGGTAAAGATAAAGAAGTTTAGGACACTCGGGCATTTATTCACTTCAATGCAATGATTGCCCGGCGTTCTATGTAGGCAAAACGTCGCGTAATGTTAATATCCGTGTAAAAGAACACTTAAGATGTCTAAATAATAATGGGTTCTCCGAATTTGCCAAATATCTCTTAGAAACAGACCACACATTCAATAAAAATACAGACACTAGTTTGCTGCATAAAAATGGAACCGGCATTCGACTAGATAACTAAGAAGCGTTAGAAATAAGGAAAGCCAAAAACACTAATAGTAGACTCATAAATAATAAAATAAATTTAAATAAAAGTCCAATTATTAAATTATTCCCAATAAACAAAGTACACACCCTTCCTGGTCAGCAGGTATCTGCTGATCTAACACCCTTGTCCCTCCACTCGCCTGTTTTTATCAATCAATAACATATGTGTATCTTAGTTCATAGTTTAGTTGTATACTGCCCTGACGAAGTACGGTAGTAGCGAAACCCAGTAGGCAAAAGTATAAAGAAAAGTGATGTAAACAAAGTTATTGTTTTATTTTTTAAATTACTATGTACCATCACCAAGTTACCGCTTCATATGAAAAATTTATATATATTTTTTAATTAAATCCTCCAAATTTGAATTAAAGGTATTGGAATTATTATGTCATATTTTATGGCTTAAGAGGAACGGCTGCGCTGCCTTTTTCATAGATAACTTAATTTTGGATTTGAGGCCAAAATACCCATCCAAATTAAATGATATATTTTTGAATTACATCATTTGTCCAAATTTATTTAAGTCATACCTCTTGTCTACGGACTTTGACTTAAAGTTTCCGGTTTTTGGAATTTTCCACAAGTGATCTCAAATCAATCTTTCCATCTATTTGTCTTCTCTTTGCATATTTAATTTTTTCTAAATAATTTTCTTTGCTAAGATTATCTCAGAACTAGGTTTGGTTGACTAGAGAGGTTTCTCAAGTGAGTGATTCATTTACTTCCAAAACAAACGGTGTGACTTATTGTCAACCTATGTACCTATACGTACTCGTACGTGAAATAAACTATTAGATTCCTTTTATTATTATTGAGAACCCTTTAATGACGATACGAGAAACCATTCATATTTAATATTATCAAGTACTGCTTCGATATTAAACATGCCTCGTTGATTGAAATATTTGATAGAAATCACAAATAATGAAGTACAAGAAATACGTTTTACAAATAACTTCGAGGAAATTCAATTTGAGAACCTGGAGCGGATATTGGAAAACTTACTAAGGAAGACTTCTTATTACGGAATAACATTTTATGAATTTATTTCAGTAATTTGCACAAATTCCTTGATCCGATTTGTTTTTAGTTTGCCGTTTTTATTGCACGTTATCAAATGATTTAGTAATTTGAAATAAAAGAATGCCTTTTTATCCTTTCAGAGAGTGGAGGTACACATTTTATTATACACTCGTATTTAAATAACCACGTGGTTTGTTCACCGAGAGGAAACTAGTTATAGTCTTTATATTTATACTATAAGTAATGTTTGTCTTTCTGTCTCTCCTCAATTTTCTCGAAAATTGCATCTTCCTGTTGTTTTTCTGGTAAGGTTTGGAGAGCAGCTTGAAAGAAATCCAATAAGTAAAACTCTTACTATAACGTTTTAAAATTAGTATGAAAAACATTGAACCCGCCATGTTGTATTGAGGTTATCTCATAGATATACCACTTTGGTTAGCCATAGATTAGATATTCAAAAGAAGAAGGTTTAATTGAGTAGTAAATTTTAAAAATGGAAAACACAAGTAGGGAGCTACTTAACTACTTTATTATTTAAATATATTTAAAAAAAAAAGTTTGCTTTCATTACTTTCGCTGTCAAATCAATTATGGCACCCAAACGATAAGAAAGATTTCACAACTTCATAACTTTATTAAAAAAAAACCCCGAGCAAGGTCGGCACACATCAGCTAGTACAATATAAAAACGAAAACTCTGTACTCTTCGTACATTATACGGATATTTTTTTTTAAATTTCAGGTAATATGTGTCTCTGTAGAATCTATCGAATTTTTTTCATTATCATTTGTTATGTAACGAAACAAGGGGCCGCAAGCAACACCGCCGAGCTGCCGAGGCGCTCGCGTCGCTTGCTGCTGCTTGTTAATGTTGATCTGATTGGTTTGTTTTAGGCGCAAAGTCGCTGGATTGGTTAATTATGGAGGGAGATGGTGCGATTGCTTGCCGGGCTCATTTGCCAAGACGAGTAGCTAGAACTCATCTCAGGGCCATCCTTTCGTTACATAACACATTTCATTATCGAATTAGTTGAGTACAAATTACAAATCCGGTATCAATGAACCGTTGTTCAATACGAGCTATAATATAATAGAACGGTCATTTTTTCTGAGCGCCATTTAGTAACTAAAATCACCTCAGGGGCGCTTTACTTCCTGTTAAAGTTTGTGGTCCCGCTAAATAGATTTGTTTTTAGATCTTTCTTAAAAATTTCAAGGCAAGCAATAAATTCAGTGTTGGGGTGGTTCGCTGTCCTTGTTCTACCGGTATTTTAATGGAAGATACTCCGAGGAACATGCGTTATTGATCCCTTCGGAAACCATCAACAGTTGGAAAACACGCTAATCGCGCGTCCAACAGTTATACACGGTTGACATTCGCCACATGAGAATGGGTCGCTTCTACGACTCGTTCCCGCGATCAGCAGCTCGTATTTGCGATGTTTCCTCCCTCCTAAAACATGAATCTCCTCAAGACCCAGGTTCACTCCTTCCTATCCTCAAAGATATCCCACAATCCTAATCCCCAAAGATGAAAGTACAAAAACTTGTTTCAAATTTACTTAACTTTAATGATGTCCTCAACTCTGCAAATGAAATATTGAATTTTTCTCTTGTTTTGTATTTTCTGAACTTCTTTCATTTAAAACAAATACTTTAATAGTGTTTATTCCTAGAACAAGGGGTATGTTATTTAGACACGGCGCTGAATTAAACCATTGTTTAAAGCAGCATAATTCGTCAAAACAACGTAGGCTGTTTGTTTTATGGGAGGTTTCAAATTACATCCGTTGATTTAGTGAAAAAAAAACAAAGATACATCCTTTTCTCACTAAGTATTTTAGTCTTCGTTTCTTCTTTTTTTTGCTTAAAACAACTTAACCACTGAAAAATAAAGTTGATGCTCATCGTTATATTGTAACTTTTTTTTTAAATTTCTTGTTTCTTAAATGCTCTACAGCTCGTTACGTAAATTAATTTGTAAACCTATATATACGTAAAAGTGAATGTTTGCCTGTCTGTCTTGTCTGTCTTCAATTTTCTCTAAAATTACTCTGCCGGTTTCGCTGAAAATAGCACAATTTGTTCTTATTAGTGTTGAAGGTTTAGAGAGTAGTTTGAATAGAATCCAATATGTAAAACTGTTGCCATAACGTTTTAAAATTAGTTTGAAAAATATTGAACACGCCATTTTGTATTGAGGTTAGCCAAAGATATTCCACTCTGGTTAGTCATTGATTACATATTCAAAAAAAGATTTTTTTGGTAGATTTTATTTAGATATATTTCGAAAAAAATAAATGTTTATATTGAAATAAAATTTTCAAATTGTTTCTTTATTTAGAGATAGTAATAGTCGTCACAAGGCATTGCTTTCACTGTCAAATCAATTATGGGAACCAAACGCCAAGCAAGAATTCACAACTTCATAACTTTATTCCGTAAAGGAATAATGTTACGTAGAAAATAATTACTGCAAACTGAAAACATTTAGATTTTACCTGTCGATAGTTTTTGTTTTTTTTTTAGAATATTTAAATATATATTATTTTATGAATACTGTAGAAGGGTTCCAGCTCAACGTAGCCAGTGGGACTATAGTACCCTCAATTGGGAATTGGGGTGTGTGGTAATTGTTTTGAGGCTAAAAAGAATAAAGAGAGGAAGGATATATGGAGTATGAAGTAAGTAATCTCCTGGCTAATTTGATCTGGTGAAACTCTGGTATTTCATTTGATTTCAAGTAAAGTTTTGATTTTAAGGGTGGGTTATTTCGGGATATTTCAACGTTTCATCAAAATTTCAAACTTAATATTCAAGTTCTGTGAAAGTTCTATTCAACCTCTGTTATTATTACATCATGGGTCAATTATTTCACAGTGCTTGCATAATAACTTGTATAGAATTTTCACAGAACTTGAATCTTAACTTTGAAATATTGATTATATACATAGGTACACTGAATTCAATTGTAAGTAATCGATTGACTCTTAAGCTTTGCATTCCACGGTGGAATATTTCGCATTGTCGAACTTAAATGTTTTCACAGTACCTCCCTTTCATTCTCAAGTACACTCTACCTACAGCGACGTTCAAATTTGTATCCCTTTCGAGAAAATAACCCAATATTATACACTCCATAAACCGTATTCAGCGTAGATAATTCGGATATCCAATAAAAGTGGGTTCCTTCTGTATTCCAATACTAGTTAACGGGCTGGGAGGCAGTGTTGGATCTACGTAACATTTAGCAGTTGTAGCAGTTCGCAATTCAACACCTGGGTAGCTGTGGCTAATTGGACCCTTAATATAGGGTGACATCTGTAATGGTTCCTAAGTACCAGTTGAATAGTTGATTGTTAAACGGGGGTTGTGGAATTGGAGAATCGTGGAGTATCGCAGATAGGGATGCGACTTTATTCATTAAACATTGAGGATTCATCAAAATTTCAATGTTAATATTTAAATATAAACTTAAAATACGTTTTACAAGAAATTAATTTTAATTGTATATTATAATAAGTTCATTTGGAAAATATATGTGTATTTTTATACCATACATTATATAGATATATTTTATTTCTAAAAATTTATTTTTAATTTATTTTTTTGAAATTAGTGTACAGACACCAGAATATCATGTTCATGGTAGTACTCTTAAAATAAATCATCGTTTGGGTGCCGTGTAATGCCTTGTGACAACTATTACTATCTCTATTCAAAGAAATAAAAAACGTTAATTTGAAAATTCTATTTCATTCCAAACATTTATTTTTTTTCAAAATATATCTAAATAATAAAGTTCTTAAGTAAATACGTACTCGTGTTTTCCATTTTGTAAATATTCTTCCCAAGCAAACCTTCTTCTTTTAAATATATAATCTATAGATAACAAGAGTGGTTCATCTATGGGATAACCTCAATACAACATGGCTGGTTGAATGTTTTCATACTACTTTTAAAACGTTATAGCAACAGTTTTCATATTGGATTCCATTCAAACTACTCTCTAAACCTTCCCGGCACTAATAAAAACAAACTTTCCTATTTTTAGTGAAACCGGTTGAGTAACTTTTGAGAAAATCGAGGACAAACAGACGACCAATCATTTTCATTTATAGAGATTATTTAACTGTCAACGTTTATAGAAGCTATTCACGTTTAAAGCTAAAATCCATACCTCTTGGCATAATGCTTCCACGAAGTTTCATAACATTTTGACTTCACGTAACTAGGTCGATGAGAACTTTTAATTTACGTGGTAAGAAACATGCTTTCAAGCTTCCGCTTGTAGTTAGACCCCTTTCACAGTAGCTTCCTAAATAAAACCTAAATTATCGATTTCACAAGCACCTGAATACGGCGTTATTCACGTTCTAAATAAAGCAAGATTTTGTAAATATGATCGTATGATTTGAAAGGCTTAAAGCATAGAGGTATGAAATTACCTATCACTTATGCCTTAGCAGCCATTATTATCAGTGTAATCTTCATACCATTCATGTAGATTTGGAAGCTATGGTATGCGGCGTCATCCTATGTTATGTCTTTCATCAATCTTCTTCAGGAAGTGGAAGTGGAGTGGAAGATACTCTACACTGGTGAAAGGCCACCATTCAGAATTGAAACGTTGCTTGAAATGGCTTTTAGCCGTGTTTGGTGACCATATCTGAATAGCCAGGTATTTCCACACCTTCCTCTTCCCCTTCTCCTTCACCTCCCCAATACCTTCAGCCTCACAACATTCCCCAATTGGGAATGCCATAGTCTCACTGGCTCCAGACGGTTGGGAGCAGTTGGGACTCTTGTGCGGTATTCATATAAAAAAGGATCATCACTCGGTTTATATTTTATTTTTCGTTCGTCATATATAATAAAAATAATAATAGTTCTTTATTCCGGAAGGTATGCAGGGGTAGTGTAATGCTATACGTTCAATAAGTGATAATAATACAAACAAATAAATAACAATAGGTACGTAAAATAAGAGGAAGAAAAAAAAATAGAAAAGGGTTACTCCCCAAAATATGCTAAATAAGTTCATTCACTAAGAGGGAAAAAAATTAACAAGTTTATGGTGGATATTTGACGGTGTCCCGTCTTCAAAGGCACGAGTATATGTAGTATGATCAAGATCCTGTCGTAGTTTCCATCATTCGCTGGCTAATATAATTTAACGTTTTTTCCAGAGTATTTTTATAATACGCCTATATAAATATTAAGATTTTCTGCAACAATGATTTCTAGAAATTTCTATAAAAATAAAGTGTTTTACCGTTACCTTCCACATTGCAAACCCACAGCAATTCGGAATTCGCCAACAATCTGATTAAAAAATATCACCTATAATCATAGCAACGGTGCTAATATTCCACACAAAAATGGTTTTGGCATTAGATAATTAAGAAGCTTTAAAAATAAAGAGAGCTGTTAAATTTGAAAGCAATTTTTTTTAATAATCAACGTAACTTGTTCTAAAGCCCCATATTAGATATATTCCCCATTAACTCTATTTTGACGTTCTGTCCCTTTATTTTTATAGGTTGTCCCATTCTATTACATATAAGCGTATCTCTGTCTCATTGTTCCTTTATTTCGTTTTATATTTTGTCTCCCTCTTATTATATTTTATTTATATCACCCTTATATATGCACAGTTCACACTCTATGTATTTCTGTTCAATTTTAAATTTTACGCTGACGAAACTTAGGATAAGCATAATCGAATGGTGATGATTTATATATAAATTAGTGGACCAAAACCAAGTGTTTATTTTATTTAATAAATATTCCAAACCACTAAAGTAATTGCTTTTTACAAAAACTTTTTATTATTATTTTGTGTCAGCCCTGGCAAGAATCGATAGCGTAGAACAGTGGTGTATTTTATTTATTTATTTGATAGTAGGGCGTATGTACTGTAAGCGGTATGTGGTACAGGGGAGACAATGCGGAGAATATTGTCAGTAATATTGTGATCCGAATGTGCGGTAGGTAGAACACGTCTTAAGTGTTCGCTGTTCAGGTTCGGGGATCACACAATGAGTTTACCTGCTTGCGGTGAATTCGAGAAGTGGAGAGTTTTAGTGACAGCGGTGGGTAACATTTTGCGACGAAATTCATGTAATTTTCTCTAGTCGCCGGAATTACTTTTGTGTTTTCTGCTGCATAAATATTTATGTTTTTTTATAAATATTTATTTTTATTGTGTTTAATCCAATCTTACTTTATTTTAAAATAAAATAATGTTATTTTTAAGTTCTACAATAGTTTTCACTATCGCGACAGCTGTTTCGACATTCGAAACCATTTTCATACTGTGTTTAGGCCACATTGAGATGACTTACTTATGTGATTTTTTTTATCCCCACTCAATTTTAATTTTTATGGTGTTTATCAACATTTTCGGTTAACACCAATTTTCTCAGAAATAATTGTGATAATTAAAATTGTCTATTATATCAGGTACTTACAGATAAAATCCAATTTACCCGCTTTTGATGGTGGTTTAATTGTTTTATAATGACGTGAATGCTATTAAGTCGTTGAAATTAAATGTATGTAGTAAATCGGTGAAATATTTTAAGGAAAGGATTACATTTATTATGAATGCTTGGAAAATAGTTTGTCAATATATTTTAGTAAATACATCTTCCCACATAAAAGGTCAAGTTTATTGGATTTTCCCGGGTTATGAGAAATTAATCAAAATAAGTACGCGAGTTGAACAGCAGTGTTACCATTCTTATGTGATATCCAGCGGGACTATGGCATCCTCAATTTGACATAATATTGTTAGGCGAACAGAATGCGGAGGGAGGGAGATTCAAATAGTCAAGATGGGAATTAATCAGTTCTAGCAACTAAAGAAGCTATTAATATTTCAAGTAACGCAACGTTTCGATTCTCAATGATGGTCATAGTTCTTTCGTCAGGGCGATACTGAAAGTATCTACCTCCCCGGAAGGTAAACTACTACAATTATGTACATAGTTAAAAAATCGTTTAAGCAAAATGATACAATATAATCAATTTATGAGGCGGATATGGTTACCGCCGTCCTGGAAACCATTCATTGGATAAATAACACCTCTTCCATACGTCACTCCGAGTGTTTTGCTACGTTTACTGACTTAGCAGGTGTGCCCGAGTTCATGAGGTGAGGTCTGTCTAGGTCTTGGAGGCGGATGGGTCTTCCCACCAGCTGCGTCGTGGGCTTTACCAGGAGAGGTCGGTTGATAGAGACTTCTTGACCTTGCCAGCCAAACCCTCTTGACCAGTGCAGGGAGGAGGGGTGGATTAATACGTCCGACACTCCTGGATACACTGACCCCAAGATTTCTACCCACTCCTAATACCCTTTTCCTTCCTAGAACTTCACGCTAAAGAACCTCATTTTTTTTTTACATTCACTCCACACATAGGTACCATAAATTATTTCCCTCATGAACCATGTCTTATGGGGATGCTGTGCGAAGTGTCTTTTTTAAGGAAAGGAAAGAGAAAAAGTTCTGGGAAGGTAAAAGATATGAGAGATAGAAATCTTGCAGTTGGTGTGTACAGGAGTGACTCGCGTATTAATCCCTTCCCCCAACTATTATGGAAGGCGATGGGTCGATGGAGTCTGGCTGCAGAGCTCAAAGAGTCCTTCTCCTCATTTTGAGCATTTTTACCAGGTCCTCCTGTGTGGAGTTAATTTTTAGGTTTATATTTCTTTAAAATATTTTTATAGAAATTACCCTAACAATAGTCGAGACTAGAAATGACTGCATTGTGTATAAACATGGCAGAAGCAGAAGATATTTTTATATGTACTATAAAGGGGGTTTGTACGAGAGAAGACATCCGGATATCGTAAGATATCGCTTCTTCTTTCGAAGATCAGCTCATTTCCGTTTAATCTTAGCTATGCTTTTAGCCACATCCTGAACCATCAATTTATCTCTCAGTTCGTTATATGTTCTTTCAGCTTTAAATGCATACTTCGTCTTCTTGAAAATCTCTGGGATCTCTTTCAACATTACAAGTAGTCCTCGATTTCATTTTGCTCGAACTACATAAATTGGATTGACCGCCAAACAACTCCATCTTAGCACACTATCCTTGCTTCAATCAAATTCAAACGTACTCTTTTGTTATTTTGACTCTCAACATGGCCCAACTCAATTATTTGATTCACTTTATTGTGTCATATCTACACGTTTCTCCATACCCATTTTTTTAGTCACTGCGGTGATTTTTTTTTTACTTTAACTCCTCCACACAGGAGGCCCTGAGAAAAGTTATTTCCCTCAGGGCCTATGTCATCTTTGTATGATAGACAGGGTATTATACTCAAGAACGAGTCGTACAAACGAAGCGTTCTCATGTGACAAATATCAACAGTGTTTAAATATTGGGCGCCCGTTTGGCGTGTTTCCCGACTATGCACCGGTGCCGAAGGGTTCAATGACGCTAGTTCCTCAGAGCATCTTCCATTTAAATACCAATAGAACAAATACAGCATTCCAACCTGTGCTCTAAAGATTGCAATCCGTTTGTTAAGCTGGGGGAATCTATCAAACGGACCGCCTGTCTCTGCACAGAGTCAATGTTTTTTTCAGGTATTTTGGAGCTCCAGACCAGAGGTGGTTATCAAATTTAACAGTTGGGCGCACTTTAAATTAATTAAAAGGAATACATCAGAAACAATTTAAAACTTCTAAGATTTCCTTTTGCTAAAATGCTTTTTTTCTATTTTGTAGTTAAACACTAGAAGTCAAAGGGGTTTTGTAGAAGTTTTAAGATAAGTTAAAAGTTATTATAATTTCGCGTTTGAAACAAACAAATTTTCGACAATATTTAGACATCGCTCGTTTTGATTATTATCAGAGGTTGATGGTACTGACATTTTTTTGATGAGAAATAGTTTCAAACAATGCCTTCGGATGGGGAAGTCAGGTGAACACATAACTATACCTAGCGAAACTTTATAAAGTCAGTATTTACTTAAATATAAAATTATTTATATTAATAATATTTTACCGGACGGATTTTAAATGGAGTAGTAGAAAAAAATTAAAGGAAGTCCGTCAACTGTACTGCCGCGGTAAGTAAAACACAATATAATTAGCAAACACTAATTGAACATGGGAAGTTATTAAGTATCGAATTTCTTATGTTTTATATAAAGCTATTTAATATTACTCGTTTTCCGTAATAAAAAAAGATGATATAATTCTGATGGTATCGTAATTTCGTCAACGACGGGAAGCAAGAACGCCGTGTTTCAGTGTCTGTAAGTAGAAACACAGTTCCAACGTTGAAATTACTGTGTTTATACTTACATTTACGAATATGCTGTCCCCCAAAAATTGTATATATACAGTAGTTTAAGAACCAATTGTACTGGTCTGAAGATGGCTGATAGGCTGAAACCGGTCAGGTCAAAAAATGAAAAGTGGAAAAAGTTTTAAATTGTTTTAATAAATGATTACAACGGAATTCCACCACAGTTTCGAAAACAGAAATCATTGGTCAAAGTTTGTCATTACGTACTTGATACACCTGTGCATAGAGCTTAAAAAAAAAAATTAATATGTATGTATTTCCAAACACATTTTTATCATTTCGCTTTAGAACTCACAAACATACGGTAAAAAAAAAATGCTTGTTCAAATATTATGTTTTCCGAAAGCATGAAATATTGGACTCTGTCACGAATTTTCATTAAAAGATGAGAGAGAGTATTGCTAAAAAAATAAACAATGCCTTCAGGTGCTTTTCTCTGCGATAATTGGAACCGTGTTTTCATCAATCGCGATCATGTTTTTGCGATCGGATATTAATTTTACTGTGAGGGTGTTTGCCGTACGCTTGTACGTGGTTGAATTTATTGTATAAAGACGTTGAAAAATCGTTGATCACTTCTGATATCCGTGTTTGAGTGATACGTTAATAATACGTTATTTTATAAATGAAATATCACCTTGTCAGCACCCAAACGTACATACTACAGATTGCTAAATTTGATTTAGATCTAACTATAATATAATAATAATAACAAAGCATTTATATAGCGCAGTTTTGTGTTATTTCACTTCAAGTGCGCTACTATATATTATTTCAACTATATATTATTTAATTGATTGGAATTTTAGAATTATACTGTTGTGTACGCCTTTGAGGTGATTTTCCCACGAAAACGGCGCTATAGAAGTAATCCAATTATTATTATTATTACATACATCACATCATATTATATCAGGAATTATATTGTTTAAATGGTGTTACTTTGCACATAACACTTTATTATAACAAGTTTTCAACCAGTTTTATTCACAACCGTACAGATGAAAGGGTATTAAAAAAGGCGAATGAAAACATGTACATGTAGCAGCACAGTTGTGGCGAAACCGGTTGGCGTTAAATTGTAAATAGACATTTGTACATAATTTGTTTTTTATGTTTAATTCGTAGAACTCCATTTAATAATATAAATAAGTATTCTATATATTCCTGACGAAGAAAGCCTTGCTTTCGAAACATGTATACATCTGTGTGTATTAATAAAGTGGTGAATACAAAGTAATTTTTTTTAATTACTTTATGTAAATAAGTCGTCTCAGCGTGGCCCAACCACAATTTGAAAATGGCCTTGAACGCCGAAACAGCTATCACAAAAATAAATTAAAATACTGAAATACTTGCCGAAATTAACAATAATATTATTAAATTTGTTTTGTATTGAACTTTTTTTTTATAAGTGATACTGTTCAAAAATCAGATTTCAAGTACCTATCAATTTTTTTTTTTTTTTTTGGTTTTTACTTTGAAAACCTACTGCAAAAGGGTCCGACCTGACCGGAGCTAATGGGACTTTGTCATACAGGGATGTCATTGGGGACGTTGTGAGGCTAAAGAGAAGGAGGAGAGAAAAGAGACAGGAAAACGGAAACTTATGAAGTACCTCGTTATTTAGGTTGGTCACCAAACACAGCTAAAACAAATTCAAACAACGTTTCGATTCTAAATGGTGGACTTCCACCGGAGCGATATTGAGGGAAATACGTCAGGGCAATTCACACAGATCAAACAAACCAAAACTAGTAGTTACAGATCTTTCGGGATTTGAAAGAGTTCAGATATTTTGAGCAACTTGTCAAGAATTGATTATAATGACTCTGGTGCGATATTAAGTGGCATAAGATCGAGAACTCGACTAACATACATTATCAATTACTTACTGTACGGGCGAGAGTCTTCTAGCGTAGTCCACACCAAATAATGTCTCTGTTCTTAAGATTTACATCACACGCGTAGTCTCGCATCGAGTTAACAATTTAAATTAATGCATATTAGAGATATTGCACGCGTGCGAAGATGTGGAAATCGTATATCTCGAGGGACTTGCTGTCAACTGTTAATTAATACCGACAAGCGCCATTTTCTACTGTATTATGAATCTTAAATTTATACAAGGGGACATTTTTTAGGACGTAGTCCACATCACGTAGCCATAACGAGTTAAGAGTTTTTTTACGATTCTACAAGTATTATGGTTTTTATTACCGTAGCAGCTGTTTTGGTATTCAAAGCCATTTTCGTAATTCTAAATTTTCTGGAGAAATTAAAGATCAACAGACGAACTAATAATCACAATATAACGGCCTCCATGGTCGAGGGGTAAGGCTCTCGACTACGAATCCGAAGGTCGCGGGTTCAAATCTCGGCGTGTGCAAGTAAATTTTATTTGATTAATTCGTGCTGTTTCACAATTAATTCATTTAAAAATAATATATAGTATATTTGCGCAAGTTCCAGAGTGGAAGATACTCTCAGTATCGCCCTGGTGAAAGACCACCATTCAGAATTGAAACGTTGCTTGAAATGGCTTTTAGCCGTGTTTGGTGACCAGATCTGAATAGCTAGGTATTTCCCCTTTTCCCCACCTTCCTCTCCCCCTTCTCATTCCCCTCCCTAAGACCTTCAGCCTCACAACATTCCCCAATCGGGAATGCCATAGTCTCACTGGCTCTAGACGGTTGGGAGCAGTTGCGACTCTTGTGCGGTATTCATATAAAAAAATAACGTTAATAAGTAAAATAAGAAAAATGATCTATTCAACACTTATTTTCACAAATTCAAAAATAATATGATTCATTAAAATGCTTCACAGATTACGTTAAAATTACATTTAAATTCATTGTCTTAATAGCATTCATGTCAATACAAAACAATTAAGAAAAACCTGCCACCATTAAAAGCGGGGAAAACATATTACAACTGTAAGTACCTCCATGGAGAACTTTAATTATTACAATTACTTAAAGAGTAAATTGATGTTTACCGAAATTATTAAAAAAAATATTTCAAGCAATATGAAAATTACAATCGGAGGTTGAAGATGGCTTTGAATACCGAAACAGCTGTCAAAATAATAACAACTAAAATGTTTGCATTAGTAAATTTGATTTAATTTAAATTTAAATATGAAAACGGAATGAAATTCGTATTGTATGTGTTGAATTGCTAGGTAGCTACGTAGGAACCTACCGATAACTTATAACAATTAAAATTCTGTTTAGCAGATAACCATCTCATTCTTATTTTGTTCATTTTACTGGTAGAGTATTATATACATCTATAAATCCTTCATTTCAGGCCAAAATACCCATCCAAACTGAATGATATTTTTTTTTAAAATTAAAGGTTTAGTTAATATCTACTATTTTATTTATTTTTGTTTTAGATTATAAAGTACATGTCATGAAAAAAAAAAAATTTCATGATTTTAGAGACAAATTAGAAAATTATTTTGCGGGTTTAATATATTTTTTTAAAAATTATCGTATTTGCTATATTAATATGATTACTTAAATAAAAATACAAAAATAAAACATTTAAAAAAAAAAGGTTTTTTTCTGGTGGATATTATAAATTATGTACATATTAAATCATAATTAAATCATAATGATTATTTTAATGTAAGAAATATTATATTTCATTGTATTTTCAAAGTATACGTGGTAAAACTTATCTTTAAATCACCGTTAACTCCTAAATAATTTTTAAAGGTGCCTCTAAAATCTCTAAAAATCAATTCCTTTAATGGCCTGTATTTAATAATGTAAAACAAAAATAAACAAATTACTTCTCATACGTACTAGATATTTACTACAGCTTTTGATGAAAAAAAAAGATCATTAGGTTTAGGTGAGCATTTTGGTTTCAAATCCTAAATTAAGTTTTGAAGGAAATAGGGCGCCCGCCTCGCAACCGTTCCTCTTTGCAGGTTGTTGAAAAACTACACGTAATTGTACTACAGAAAGGTGAAATGTGGTCAGTTATCTATGCGAAAAGAAATTTTATCACCGTAATACCATGAATCCGAGGTCATTATGACGTGAGAACCTTTGAAAGATTCGCTAAACCCTTGTATGATTCATTGTTTGGATTGAAAATCTAGGCCGCTAATCACCTGGGAGACATCTTAATTATTGTAGTTAACGTGTGAATCTATGAAAAGGTTACTTGTTACCATCTTACCAAAAGCATATAGCCTCATGTTCAACGTTTTATCTGTGCAGATGAAACTATAGGAAGAGAGTTTCTAGTACCTAACCATAGTAGATATATGAATTAAATAGTATACTTTGTATTCACCACTTTATCAATATAAAGTTATCTATCTACATGTTTCGAAAGCGATGTTTTCTTCATCAGAAATATGCAAAATAAAAAAATGTAATCCTTAGTATAGACAAATGATAAAAATAGAACATAATAATATAAGAATAGACAAATTATAAACATGAACAAAAATTAATTAAAGTAGGTAAGTAATTAATCAAAAAATATTATAAAACATTGAATAACAAATTTATATTAGAAATTGAGATTTTTTTTATTTTATTATTAATATGAAAATATAGTAGCCATTTTTTTTTAATATTTAATTATTTATTAAATCACTATTAACGCTTTTTCTGATTTCTAAAATTTCAAATTTGTCTAATTGTAACCGCCATAAACTGAAAACCAATCATTTGAAGAAAATGTAAACGTGGTAGATACGTTTAAAATGTTTAGTACAGTATGACATTTTACAGTAGGCTGAAAATTAAGGCCCTGCGATTGTTTAAAAGATTTTAAATGACACCACGAAGATGGCTCATATTAAATTAATGATATAAATTATATACTTTCCAAAATGAGACGATTCTACATCATATTTCAAGACAAAAAAGGCGATTTTTATGTATCTAAATAATCATGTATTAGATGATAGATAAATGAAATAAAAATAAAACAAATTCATAGATAAAAATTATAAATTTAAAAAAAAACTTGTGAGTTCGAGTTACATTGTTTCGCCATCTTTATTTAAAAAAAAAACTAAAGTACTCGAATGCGATTTTTTTTAATGTTAGGAATATATTTCAAAGACAAAATGAGTAGCTTGGTGGTGCCATAGTAATGAAAAATTCTAGTTCCACTTTATTATATTATCCACCATCTTTATTTAAAAAAAAAACTAAAGTACTCGAATGCGATTTTTTTTAATGTTAGGAATATATTTCAAAGACAAAATGAGTAGCTTGGTGGTGCCATAGTAATGAAAAATTCTAGTTCCACTTTATTAAATATCTATTTTTTATTACTAAGCTATACCGTTTTGCCAAAGGTGCCCTGGTTAACTTGTAAGTAGGAATATTTTTTATCATGCAAATATTATTGTAATTCTTTAAAAAAATCAATCGAATTCTGACGATGTTACGTAAAAAGCGTTTGCCCAAAATACCACCAAAAGGAAAGGCGACAACCTATTTTACATAATATAAATAAAAAAAATAGTAGTTGGTAAGTATTTGCTAACAAAATACCTTTACCACGCAAATACGGTTGGAACAAAGGACATTGCTTTTCGTTATATTGATTTTATTTTTCACTTGTTTGCTCGCTAAACTATGTCGTAAACACCAGAAAACGTAAGGATTTTCAAAGCTTTCGGGGACTAAAAATAATTCAAACATTCGTGAGGTGTACAATTGTTTATTAATAATTTTATTATTCACTCCAAATTTTTATTTCACCAAAAGAGCTTTTTTACAAAAGCTTTCAACCGTTGTCAGGAATTAAAAACACCTATTCATTAAAGAAACAGGTATTTCCTTTTTCATTCAACTCCTTCTTTATTTTCCTTCCCATTGATCCGAAGAATAATGTAGTAGAATAAAAATAATTCTAATAAATAAAATAATTTATTTAATTTGACAATTTTATAATTGATCTTTAACATCGCGAATGTGCGAGTTTAATATTATATAGACTAACAAGAAAGATGGGAAGTAAATTTTACATATTTACTAGCTGATGTGTACCCGGCCTTGCTCGGAATTTTTTTTTTTTAATAAAGTTATGAGTGTTGTGAATTCTTGCTCGTCGTTTGGCTCTAATCTAAAATAGTAATATCGGTATATTTACAGAATTCGATTTTTTTATTATTTAGAAATGATTGTTAACATACCGGCAATAAAACAAATTTTGTCTAAGGATTATCTCGGATCTGCTTGATTTCAACAGCTTAGAAACCTGCCGAAAAATATTTTTAGGTAAACATTTTTTTTAAGATAATCTCTACAACCATATGCGATCCACCTATGTTGAAAGAGGTAAAAGTATATGTTCCTAACAAGTTTACTCATGGGAGATCCCATGCACTCTTTTATGCTCCGAAAGTGAGAACTTATGTTTACCAAAACACGCCAATCAGCAGAGCGACTAAACAGCTTAAGAGTGGCTGCTCTGCCTGTTTCATACATAAATTACTTTTCGATTTGAGGCCAAAATGTCCATAAAAACTGAATGATATATATTTTTAATTATACGTGTAGTAAATATCTACCACGGATGAGAAGTATTTAATTTAATTTTGTTTTAAATTATTAAGCATGTGCCATGAAAAAAAAATCAATTTTCATAATTTTAGAGATAACTTTGAAAATTATTTGCGGGTTTATCATATTTTGTTTTTAATTAATATAATAATAGAACATTTAAAAAAAAAACGTTTTTTCGGGGCGATATTTTAAATTGTGTACGGAAAATTTATGTTCCAACGTAAATTATTCGTTTTTAATTTAATTTAAAGTCCACGATGATGCTTCTTTTAATATTTTTTTATTTTATATTTCATTATATTTTCAAAGCAGATATGTTAAAAAAAATTTCATCGCCGTTAGCCCCAAAATAATTGTTAAACGTGACTATAATTGCGAAAAATCAATTCCTTTAATGGCCTATATTTCATAATTTAATACTAAAATAAATAAAATACTTCTCATCCGTACTACATATTTACTAAACCTTTAATTAAAAAATATATTTATATCATTCAGTTTGGATGGGTATTTTAGCCTCAAATCCAAAATTAAGTTTTGTATGAAACAGGCAGCGCAGCTGTTCCTCTTAACGATGCTGATAATTGAGATTTTAAATATCAAATTTTGACTCATGTCACAAAATAGTAATAAAACTGCTCCCGTGACTTTTTATACTTTTCCTATCAACCTTTCACTCTTTGCGTGTTTCATACAGATAGACATCTTCGATATTTTATTAATCATCAATATACAAATGTTGACTTCCTTGCACTATTTCGACCCTTGGGATTAACAAGGTTCCATCTGACAGCAATGTCATGCGATAATGAACTCTAGAGAGAGCAACTTTATGAATCATCATTGCATAACATTTGGGTATTTGATGGAACCTTGTTATCCCAACCGGTCGATTTGATATTCCAAATGCTAGTCTAACTATTTATATTTTTTTACCATTTCTCATTTATTGTATTGCATTTTATTTAGAATATGATTTTTTTTATTTATTTTTAATCAAAATAAAATTAAAATAAATCCTTATTTCTATAATATTTGATCAAAAATGTTACGTACTTCTGACTTGCGTAAACTCAAAACGGTACGACATCAATGATGTACATAGCATTTGTTATTTACAGGATAATAAGGGTCTGCCGGAGGACGCAGTGAGGATTGTGTACTGATGGCGGTACCCGCACACTTACCTGGAGAGGATAGTTGTCTCTCAGGCCCTCGGGCCCTTAAACTATGTAGGTAGAAGGTACTGAAGATGTAGCGTGAAATTTGACCGAAACGGTAGGAATTTGAAGTGAACCCATGGGGGGCTCAACATAAAAAAAAATGTTAAATAAAATAAAAAACATGTCGTGTCTATTTAACGTATTACAATTTTAATAACGTGACTGCTATAATATACTTAACTGGTATGTTACTAGCTGATGTGTACCCGGCCTTGATGGGGATTTGTTTAGGAATATAGTTGTGAATTCTTGCTTGTCGTTTGGGTGCCATTATTGATTTGACAACGAAAGTAATGCCTTATGACGACTATTACTATCTCTAAACAAAATAACATTTTGATAATTTTGTTTCTTTCCGAACATTAATTTTTCGAAATATATCTAAATAAAAAAGTTTTTATGTAGGTATTCTACTTGTATTTTCCATTTTGAAAATATTTTACCCAAACAAACCTTCTTTTTAATATGTAATCTCTGGCTAACCAGAGTGGTACATCTATGGGCTAATCTCAATACAACATCGCGGGTTCAATGCTTCTAATTTTAAAACGTTATGGCAACAGTTTTACATATTGTATGATATTTTTTTTTTTTTATCAAAGAATTTTTATATAAAACGAAACAGTACATACATTTGTTTCAGTGAAAAATAATATCCAGAAATTAAACTTACTAATTTAATATTTAATTTAATTTAAACTTACTAACTATGATATTATGTTTTCTTGTAATGTTTTATTTATACATTGTGTATTTACCGGGTGACATGTGTATTTTGTAGTGTATAAAGTGTGTATGAACAGGTGTATGAGAAGTGGCGATCTGCATATTATAGAAGTGATGCCGTATGTATGCGCATTGAGCAATTTATATCATTGCCATGATGCTCTTTTCAAATGTGGCCTATGTATTTTTTACTTTTTATTTATTTATTTATAAAAGACATGATATTTAATGAAGACAATTACATGGAGTAGATACATTAGATTACCACACTAGGCGGCTGCCCGTTTCATGGTGACCAATGGAGTACAGTTACTTTGTATGAAGTCTGGTGTAAACATATGGATTTAGTATATAACATGCTGAAAATTGGAAAAATTATAAACAAAGTAAAAGGTAGAAAGGAGAACAAGACATGAATAAGGATTAGATTACAAAAAAATACATAAATGTTTTAGATATTTATTTATTCAAGGTAACTTTATTAATTTTTCGAAAAAAAATGTTATCTTACTTGGGTACCCTGTTCTAAGGTCATATTGTACATGGTTTTATGTAGGAATTATATATTTAATTAAAGTTATTTTTGTTGTAAGTATGTTAATTGAATTTTAATGTAAGTAATTAAATAAATAACTAACCATCATGCCGTTTTCCGCAGGGGTAGGCAGAAAGGACGGACCGCCAAACAACTCGATCTTGGCGTGCAATTCTCGCTTAATTCACATTCGTACAACGTCTCATACATTCTCTTCCATTATTCCGACTTCTGACATGGCCTGACTCAAGTATTTGATTCACTTGATCGTGCCATGTCTTCTTCGAGCGTCGCCGACTTCTTCTTACATTCACATTCGCGTCATATATTCTTCTTACACTTATTTCTGGTTTAATATAAATATTACATATAAGCATAGTTAACAGGTGAGAAATTTTAAAAAAATTACGAGAGAAAAAATTATAAAGTAATAAACGAACGAAAAGACTTTAATCCAGAAGATTGATAATAATGACTGGACAAAGGTACACCCCCTTTAAAAACATTGTTTTTTCTTTAAGTAAGTACCTTAACAACTACTAAGTATTTTGATTTAATTATTTTATTTATTACACACACACATATATATATATGAACATTTGTTATCGGCTGACGTATTGCCATCACACTAGGTGTGAAACTCCTGTGTTGAGATGTCAATTTATAGGGGTAGTTGTTTAGCTGGGATATTTAGGTGACAAATAGATTAACAGATTACAATTTACTAATTTTTTTCAAAAGTATACTAATTTAAAGGCACGAAATAAGTCAGTAGTTGACAGGTTTATTGGAGGTGATCGATGATCTTATTTTAAAATGAAAATTTGTTTTGCGTATTTCTGATGTCACTAGGTAGGGAATTGAATAACTTATTATCATTGTATTTAAAACGTATTTGCCCATAGGAGGTTTTACAAACTGAAATATTAAAACATTTTACAAGTGATTGTCTTAGGGCTCTAGTGCTTGTTTTTTCTTCAAATATATGGATATTTTTTTTTAAATGTTTTTTTTCAAGTTGGGAACATTTAGTTTTTTAAAAATAAACTCAGTACTCGTACTTAATGGAACTTTCATACTTTCAGGATTAGTTTCCAGATCTTTGCTTAAGGCTTCAGACAAGTATTTGTGGCACTACCCCAACTGAAAATACTATTCTGAGCTGATGTTTTTAGTAATTTTATAATGCCTTATTTAACGCATTTTTTTATCAAAACTGGAAAAAAAACCAAGGTCTTTCTAATATATTTTATTCCACCTTTTAAATGACCCCAATATTTGCTTCCATACAGTTCATTTTGCCTTGTCAGTTTTGACGAGTCATCAACCGAATCGATACATCTCCAATAATAATAATAATAATAACAGAAGCAGCTTTAACATTAATGTAACACGTTACGCGTTCCGCAACAATTCAGAGTAATGTGCTTTTAAAGGACGGTTGCGGGGAATAATATGTGGAGTAGGTACCCACCAATGCTCCCATGAATGTATGATATTCGTAGGTACTTGAAATTAGAGGGTAAGTATTTATGGGAAACTAATCAATAAAAAATACGTTTTGTGGTGGTGTTTTACCCATGTTTTGAACGCGTAAAAATGGTTTCTTTCTGTTGGAATTTTATTATTTTTTTCTTTTTGAGTTGTGGCGGTTTTAGTGAGATTTGTCGCATTTGGGCGCTACATTAAAAATGTACTAAAATAAATGTTTTTTTAGGTTTTTGTTTTCGTTCAGTTCCTTGAATTTATGGGTTTTACTAATTGTGAAGAAGTTCAACTAAAATAATTTAAAAAAAAATCAAACTAACAAAAATAGTAAATACACGAAATGACGGCCTCCGCGGTTGAATGGTGATTAATTTGTATTATTTCACAATTTATTAATTAGTAATTATTTATAGTATATTTACGGCACGTTTTAGAGTGGCAGAAACTTTCAGTATGCCGTAGGGCTTCAATTACGTATATATTGTCGTATATTTTATTTTGGTCTAAGTTTTGAAAAATTGTGACAGTTCGTCAAAAAACTACAAACAACCTAATGTTCATCATAGAACAATGCACGCCACTGCTACCTACTGTGCTGGATGTTACCCCAATATGCGTGACTAATGATCCAATAATACACTCTCATGTCAAACTACGGAATGAACAGTTTGAACGGGTCTCGACGGTTATAAATTAATAGGTATCCTATTTAAATAGCTTGCAAAAACGACTTTTTTTTTAATGTCAGCTTAGAAAAGAAATAAAATAGATTTTCACGGTCATTTCTCATGGAGATTTAAAACTATAAAATGTTCGTGAATGGACGTGTTCTGGATTCAGAGTTCTGGTAAAATATCGCCCCGCTAACAATAAGCAGAGGATATCCACGAGAAAAAGAAACTGGAGTGATTGCAGGACTTTTTCCCTGTTTTCAGCAGTATTGTCTAAAAAGCGAATGTTTTTTATTTTGTTATACTCGTATGTATTTATTTCATGCTTAAGGTCCCTAGCACAGTCGATCGATAAAACCCTATATC
>JAHDVE020005521.1:0-19132 GCA_022606495.2 Halesus radiatus
TTCCAAACATAAAAGAAACAGAAAGTACGAAATCGATGAAGTTTTCGCATCCCTTTGCTCGGGGGAAACTAAGAGAAAGCGATACTTATCCTAGGTCTAACAACACATATCATTTCTGTACGTGCCGATTTTTCGTTTCAATCTCTCCTGTTCGTAACGAACACGATCGCAAGTAAAGACGTATTTCAAAGCCAAAAAGGCATGATTGACTGTGTCGATTAGCCAGCCTTGTGTCACATGGGCGATGTTATCTAGAAATGAACATTTGATTAACACAACAATATGTCGAATCTTCTTTACATCAAAATTATATTTTTAAAAATGTATTTAAATGCGAGAACTAATTAAACTTACACGAAAAAGCGAATTAAGCGTTATATCACAAGTTTCACGAGCACAAAGGAAAGATAGAAGTTTCTACGAGTTAGTTTCGTAGCACAAAAATACAAGACAGGCATTATTCAGTCTCACCCCTGGACTGACCCTTGTAATCCATCCCCTACCAGGTTCCCCTCCAAATAATTTTGCGGGTAGCCTCTGAAAGTTGACGGGCTAAGAAGAAACAAGGACAATTTTCATTACAACTGCTAATGCTTCGGGGGAGAAGTCTGGGACGATTCTGTAGAGCGAGGAGTTCTATGAGACTCACTGTTACAGAAAAGGGTAGGGCATAACTGCTGATGTTAACGTTCGAAGTTGAACTAAGCAACCAGCTTAAGGGGAACGGCTGCGCTGCCTGTTTCATACATAACTTAATTTTGGATTTGGGGCCAAAATACCCATCCAAACTGAATGATATATTTTTTTAATTAAAGGTTTAGTAAATATCTAGTACGCATGAGAAGTATTTTTATAAATATTTGTTTTAAATTAAAAATTAAGGTTTATATGTAACAGGCCGCGCAGCCGTTCCTCCTAATAAATATTATCCCACCTCTTTTCCACCAAGAAATTTATAAAATTAGAATGTTCTGAAAAAATACAGACCCAAAAAATTCTCAAAAAAAACAACAGGAAAGAAAAATTTCCACAATGTACGATATTTAAAAAAAAGCTTTTGCGAAGGCTTTAAACAGTAACGATTGACGTATCCAAAAAATGATTTATATCGGTTGAGGAGTGTACTCGTATAATATATGTACCTACTCGTATGTATGTATAGAAAACATGGATAAATTAAAACATTTATAACGGGCTCAGGGGTGTGTTGGAAAAATACAGGAGTGCCTTTGCTTTGTGCGGGCTCCTAAAGAGTAAGTACCGTAAAACGAGGTTAGAATGGGCCACTAGTCGTTTGTAAATAATTCTAATTTGGCAGTTTTGTGAGTGCACCGTTCAACTGGGCAAATTTTATCCTAAAACTACTAGTAATGCCATTTCTTGAACGCAGTGCAAACTACACAAGAGGCAACTAGTGCTAGCTACACACGAGTTTGCTTTTGACAGTTTTTTTGGCGATTGAGCATTACCTGCAAAATTTGTATCGCCGAGAAAAATCTGTTGGTTTTTGGATTTGAAGTTATTTTGTTTCAGTATTTAGTAAATATGGGTAGTGGTAGGGTAGGAGTAGGGGTAGGGGTAGGAGTAGGAGTAGGGGTAAAAATAGGAGTAGGAGTAAGTGTAGGAGTAGTAGTAGGAGTAGGAGTAGGAGTGGGAGTAGGAGTGGGAGTAGGAGTGGGAGTAGGAGTAGGAGTAGGAGTAGGAGTAGGAGTAGGGGTAGGAGGGTGAGTATAAATATTTTTCAAAATACTCGTTTTAAAAAAGGAGTAGGAGTAGGAGTAGGAGTAGGAGTAGGAGTAGGAGTAGGAGTGGGAGTAGGGGTAGGAGTACGGGTTGGAGGGTGAGTATAAATATTTTTCCAAATATTCGTTTTAAAGAGAAGAGACTATATTACGCTGCGTATGCGCGTTTCTTTAACACGGTGATGGGTCTGATTTGACCCAGTGTTTTTTAAATAAAAGATTTTGCCACACATATTTCGTTTAGGCTAATTTCCTCTTGTCTATTCTTTTATCAAATATTTACCCACATCTCGACTGAAAAATGATTAAAATCGGACACGTTTTAAATAAGTTATAAGAATAATTGTGTATAAAAACACGCAAAAACTTCATCTCTTCTCAGTTGAATTTGAGCAGCCGATGAAACAGTATATCTCTCGCTCTATCCTTCCGTCTTTGTCTCTCGCAGTCCTTAACACGCAGATGTTGTCAACCATTCGGGCACATTTCTAGTATTGTGATTATATTTTTATAACTTTGTTTTAATTTTTGTTATTTCGTACCGTACTAACGCAATGGCAAGGCAACATTATTTAGCTGATAATGAGATTGAAAAGCTACTTAACAGTGAGATCAGTGATGATGCCGACTTGGAATTCGAAGCATTGGATCCAGAATTTGAAAGTGATCCGGAAGACATATTACTAGAGGAAATATCTGAAAGTGAAAATGGAAGTGATAATGCAGTTAGTGTAGGAAATCTGAGTGAATCCGTTGCAGATCGACTTCTCTAATTCCGGATTCCTTTAATTTTTTATTGATTTAAATTTATTTTTTGTTCATTTAAATTTGTTTTGTTGAAAAATAAAGGTTTTAGTATTTTTAACTAAAATGTATGTCATTCAATGGTTTTAATTGTGACAAATAAATGTGTGAGAAAATTAAATACTCAAATAAGAACGCCATATTATAATATTTTCTAATATTTGCATAAGCAATCATCATATAATATGGCTATAAATTTAATTTATTTTATTTTTACACATCCTTCTATTAGAGGTACAGCAACAAGGAAGAATTAAATAAGTGATTTTATTTCTGGTATTTTAAATAAACATGATATACTTGTAAATACACACCATCGATTTCCCGAAAATGTTAATAAATATACAAACAAAAATGTTCGCTTCCACTGACTTCCTGGGTCGAGTCCTTATACCCCCTCCCGCACTGCCCTCCTCATTCTCCTGACCTATGGCAGCGGTTGTCTCAAGACGCGACCGATTTAGTCGTGGTTTTGCTCTCGCGTGGTATCCCCGCGCTGCTGCATATCGAAGAACCGCAACATTTACGGAATACTAATTTCTAAAACATCTATCTTCATACAAGAAACACAAGGGATATGTTATGAGTTTATGAGGAATTACATAATATCATATAAAAGTAAGGATATGAACGAAAAATGCATAAAAAAGCATTTTAATTTCATCATTTCAGCCGGGTCTATCTGGACCCACCATCGCCGAATGTGTTTTATTTTGAACCTCCGGGTATTACGTGTTAAGAAGTTTGGTTTTTTTCGATCCCTCGAAGACCAAATTTGAAAAATGGCCCAATTTATCCCACATAAAAAAGTTTGCAAATAATAAATTGGGCGGGATAAATTGGGTGGGATAAATTGGGATAAATTTCCAAAACTTTGCAAATAATAAATTGCGTGGGATAAATTGCGTGGGATAAATTGGACCATTTTTTAAAAGAAGGCACTTCTTAAGAGAGATTCACTGTACTGTAAAAAAAATGAATAGTCCAAGATAACATAACACATTTTATTTTTAAGATTTTTATCTTATTCACACTACATTGTTCACTATCCTTAACAGTACATACATAATTCTTTTCAAATATTCAACAACAATATCAAATTTTCTTTTAATTTATTGCAAACATGCCACAACTGTTACAATAATATGAAATTGATTTACAAACATCCGGAAAGATTTAATTCTCTAGAATTACTATGTAATGAACGAAGTACCCGAGTAATTTTTTTTTTAAATAAGCTTGTAATTTTGTACCTGTCAACAAGAGTCAAAAAAGCAAGGATTGAAAAATATATTATAAATAAATTTATTCATAAAAAACCTTGGAATGTGGGAGTTCTTTAAAAAGCCCAAAATAAAATAAGGATTTTTTTTGTTAAATTAATAAATATAAAAAGGAAGAAATCTATTTTATAATAATATTGTCATTGATATAAAGTGTTGACAATAATGTTCAATCTATGAAGCGTTGAATATAGGTTTTTTTTAGTTTTTTTTTTACCGATGGTAACAATTAAATATCTAAGTAATATATGATAATAATAAAATAAACTGAACAATGTGATCAAAATACTGTATGGACAGATTTAATTAATATAAATCACAAATATATTTACAAAATTGTGGAAATTCTAAGCTAAAATAATCGCTTGAATTTATTATTTTAAAGCAGGAGACAATATACAATGAAAAATGATTAGGTTAGAAATGAGGATTCACATTAAAACGCACATCAAATTTAAAAAGAATTCTCTTTAGTATTGTCCCACGATCGATCCCAAAGTATATCTCTACTTTAAAAGTAACGTTTCAAAACGTAAAGGAAGCAATATAATACAGTTAGAGCAATAATTTCAAGTAACTACCGATCGAAATCTGATACACAGTGTACTTAACCTCAAAAATTATATTTTCCCGCGGATATATTTTTTTGTGACAACAATCAGCCGGTTATATTATTGTGCAAACAAAAATCTACTTCTCGAGAAGAGATTTGTTTAAAAACGCCGAAATCTTTAGAATAATTTAAATGGTTCTATAATAACAATATATTAACATGAAATTGTTTTGATAATAACGCTGGCATTATTATTATTAACGATAAGTTATAGAATATCTTACAATACAATAGACAGGACAATGCGGTGACCCCATCCCAAAACAACAAAGATCGGTTGCTCGCACCAATCGTCATTAGCAGACGTCAGGCTGTTATATAACAGGCCGAAATGTGTAATTATTTATATCTATATTCAGGCTGCAAAGGCATCTCCGAGTGACGAAATCTATCAGTAATTAAAAATAATAATCATAAAAAACTGTACAAACGTAACGTGGTATTAGGATGAATATACATAATTTAATATGATCATTGCATTGTACAGTACAAATCTGCTATTGCGACAATGATAAAACATGGTTATTTTGTGACGTTAAAGCAGAAAACCATCTTTTGTAAGTTTGTGAGGGTATAAAGAGGTTGTCACTATAACCCAAGTCACTATATCAGGGTTACACTGTATTTGTCCGATGTTTATAATGATATAGTACAATTCTATTAATGCAACATTGAAAAGACCATAGTATTTGAGATGTTAAAGCAGCTCTTGTTAGGTGATAAGGACTGTGAAGATAAAGAGGTTGTCACTATATATGAGGGTTGCACTGTAACCGTGGTCACTATATCAGAGTTGCACTGTAATCAACCGATGATTGCAATTAGTAAGGTTGGTTTGTTTAGGGAATGGAGTCAGGACTTGTGTATTGTTGGGGCTGGTTGGTTGGTTGTTGGGGTGGCTCAACGGCTTAATGGCGGGAATCTCTGGGGTAGAACTCTGCGAGAATGGAGGCGGGAATCCTCTTAAGCATCTCCTTGGGGAAGATACGTAGCAGCTGCCATCCGATGTCCAGGGACTCGAACACGGTGCGGTTCTCGTAATTACCCTGGAGGAAATGAAATCATTAGTATTAATACAAACATCGGAAACCAGATTCACAGGCTGAGAATATAGGCATAAACCGCTGATGGCTTCGATGTAACCTCTCTCTTTCTCACGATAAGCACATGTTACAGAAAGAAGTAACAGTGGAGTTCTTAGTGGCAGGATTATATGGGAGAGGAATGGCTAACAGTTATGCCCCCTATATGAAAGGTCCAGACACTGACAGCAAAGATGGCCTGTATTTATACAACACAGTGGCAGTTAAAAAAAAAATTTAGTCAAGTTCTTACCACTAATAACAGCAGCCAAATAAGAAATTCAGAAAGATACTAGTGGCCATTACACGTACGCTTCGGAGCGAAGGTATGGCGCGCCGCTCCAGGCCGCCGCGCTGAAAAGTAGCGTTTGTAATGGTTTGCACTGTTTGCAACGCAGTCCATTGTAGACTTTTCTGCACGGCGGTCTGGAGCAGCACGAGATACCTTCGCTCCAAAGCTACGTGTAAAGCCCGCTAATGGATGTTTCTCTATAATATTCACATTCTCTAGAGATATAAATGCCGACTGCTTCTATTACGATACTCCCCTGAAGAGTCGTGGCAGACCTCGGATGTGAAAAACAAGCACCTCGTTGTAGACCCTACAATTAAATTGCCAGGGTTCTCTCTCCCTCGGAAGACGTGGACCTCATTAAAACGCATTCGGTGCAGTCACAGCTGTTGTGCGTGTATGATGCATAAATGGGGCCTAGATGATTCTGAACTTTGTGAATGTGGACGTATTCAAACAACAGAACACATTGTAATAAAATGTCCCCTTCATCAGTTTTCCTATGGCACATCTGTGGTAAACCAAGTGACTCCCAATGCCGTTGACTGACTGAATAACCTCAGCATCTTAGCTTAAATACATTCTTGAATATAATGGAAACAATCACTCTGTCATTTGTATTAGCGTCTTGCAATATATCGTAAGGAATAAATACAGTTAGCTTATTTTTTTTTCAACTTAACATGTATGAAAACTTAGACCAAGCCGTATTTAGTTTTGATAATGTAACTGCATCTCTTTATATGGTCTATAAATAATGTGTAATGATAGCCTGTCCAAAAAGAGAAAATAAATGTGAAAAAATAAAAATAAAAAATAAATTCGTAGAATAGATGTTATATAAGAATAATATAAGAACAGGAAGTAATATTTGTACAGCGCCCTTGAGGTGATTTTTCACAAAAACGGCACTATAAAAATCATCCGATTATTATTATTAGCATCCCACTATGACCTCCACCAACTCTCCACCATATGGAGAAGAAGAAGACTGAAGAAAAAATTAAATAACAGGGAATACTAATCCTAAATCTCTGGATCACACATTGAGTTATATAAATAGAGTCTACGTTCCTTGCAAAATCAGTGTAAAATATTATTCCCGAGCGTGAAGTAGGAAGGGAGGTGAGACAGCTGTCGATATCACCCAAATTCTTCCGACCGTGAACAAACTCAACGAACGGAGTGACCACGCCGCGAACAGCTGGTCACTGGCCACCGCGGCCCGGAGCATTTAAGTTACCGGTTTGCCTACTTCATTTGCTCCCTAAGATTTTAACATTATCAATTTACAAAAATATTAATTATATTAAAACCGATGAAAGGTTACACCATTGCTCTTTCTATCTTTTCCAGAACGACATGTCCAGTCATGTAGGCATTTTGCAGTTACAATTGGAGATCCATACCCGGCGAGCGCTTGTAATCGACTGAAGTCCGTATCAATAATAATAATAATAATAGTTGGATGATTTGTATAGCGCCGTTTTTGTGAAAAATCACCTCAAGGGCGCTGGGCTATTATCTCTAAGATACCAATTGGCCACATGTTGTTGCTCATATTTCGAATGCCATTTGTATACATCAATAGGATCACATAAAACTTAGTAAACAGCTCAAGTTTTGGCAGTCACGATAATTGTGTCAGGTAATTGCAATAAAGTCTCACCTGTGTAATGAAGTTCTTCTCGAACTTGGTCAGGAACTCGAGGTACAGCAGATCGTCGGGGGTCAGGGCTTCCTCTCCCACTACGGCCTTCATGGCTTGCACATCCTTACCGATGGCGTAACACGCGTACTGGAATAAAAAAATAAAACAGTTTTAATTTCTGAAGAATTTCCACTAAGTTATTGCATGGCAAATAGCAATTCTAATGGACACCAATAATTATTGGTCAAATTGCCGTTGGCTTATTGAGCATTTGATACTAATAAAAGAATTACCAGCTGGTTGGAAACGTCAGAGTGGTCCTTGCGGGTCATGCCCTCTCCAATGGCAGACTTCATGAGACGAGACAGAGAAGGCAGCACGTTCACTGGCGGGTAGATCTGACGATTGTGGAGCTGACGGTCTACGTAGATCTGGAACCAAATTGTCAAAAGGTAAGTTATACAGATCACATGTCGGAAATTTCATATGAAATACTTCAGATCCACATTGAAAAGTAACCGCAAAAGCAAAATTTATTTGCGAAATTTGCACCAATCTGTACATTTATTTAATTAAAAAATATGGACACGGTGTCCAGAAACTAGTGGTACAAGAGGGAACCTGGTGAATGTACATGACATAGAGAACCGAAAAAAACAACAAAAAAATTCAAACTAAGCATTTTGATATTAACTTTTTTTGAAAACAAAGGGGTTAAAAAAACAACGCATTAAAACCCCGTAGACAGCTTTTTTTTTTATCATTTCACCTAAAAAATTTTAGCTTCGGACTCGATTTACTCAGAAATGAAAACTCTAAAAAGATAAACCACTAAATCGACTCCAAATGTGATGTAGATTCACCGGTTTTCCACTTGTACCATGAGTTTCTGGACACCATGTATACATATACATATTATAAACCAGTGAATATTTTGCAAAGCAAAATTGAATTTAGTCAAGAAAATATAATGACTTCCCGGTTTGGCCAGAGTTTTGGACACTCTTTTATCATATTGAAAATATGGAGCAAACAATTCCACGTCTAATGATGATCTACTAATTCCAGACAGAAATAGGTGCCAGAGAGTTCCACTTCGTCAATAAGATAATATCTAGTGTTTTTTTGGCTAATCTTGCTTGGCAAGCAGCCAATTATGACCATGAGATAGTTTTGGCTACGAAATGCATATACCCAAGTCACGTGTTCGTTTCTCTAAACATATTTTAGCTTGTATTCTATTAACCAGACTAGTGTACAAGTTACCTGTCCCTCTGTGATGTATCCGGTCAAATCGGGGATGGGATGGGTGATGTCATCGTTGGGCATGGTCAGGATGGGGATCTGAGTGATGGAGCCATTCCTGCCCTCCACACGTCCGGCACGCTCGTAGATTGTGGCCAAATCGGTGTACATGTAACCTATAACAACAAATTATTGTAAGTTGGATGTTATTATGTACATTATTAAATACTGAAATGTTGAGAAACAGTGGGTCTGCCCATGAAGCGCGTCCTAACACATACATCATATATAAAGGTGTAAGCATAAAATCTCTAACTGATATCAATTAATACATTAATAAAAATTACTAACTATTGTGCCTTTTTTTCTGCAGGGGTGGGCAGAGAGGACGGACCGCCAAACAACTCGATCTCGGCATACACTTCATTCACATTCATACAATGTCTCATACATTCTCTTGTTATTCCGACTTCTGACATGGCCCAACTCAAGTATTTGATCGTGCCATGTCTTCCTCGGACGTCCCCGGCTTCTTCTTCCATTCACATTTGTGTCATATATTCTCCTTAACTCCTTTCTTCGTTCATTCGCTCTACATGCCCAAACCATCTAAGCGTCCCATTCTTAATCTCACTCATTACACTTATATCAGCCTTGCATTCTTTCCGAATTTCAACATTTTTCACACAAAATCATACATGGTTTTACCACACATTCGCCTCAGAGATCTCATAGACCTAAGCTCTATTTATCATTTATTTCAAAGTTGAAATTAACTTGCATAAAGCGGTTGATGTCTGGGATTTTGCTAAAACATCAAAATTGCAAAAAAAATCATGTCAAAATAATTTTTTTATGTATGTTCAAATGGTGAAATGAACAGGTGGAAGCAATTTGTAGATACATAATAGGATAAGTACAATGTAAAAAAAATATTTTTTTAGTTTTTCTTATCTGATGAAGGTCAAGTGTTCATGAATTGTGTATATAAAATGTTCCTTGTGTGTACATACACGCGGTGTCCGGAAACTAATGGTGCAAGCGGGGAAACTGGTGAACCTATCTATACACATAGGGAACACACAAAATTGGAGTCGGATCTACACTTTAAAACTCATTCTAAAAGACAAACTAAAGCAAAAAAGTTATATATACCAAAAAATTGACTTCAAATGTGATGTAGATTTACCAGCGTGTACTTGAATTTCCAGACATCGTGTTTAAACTTGTAGACAAGCTATGTCCATAATGAACATAAAGTAATGCTACAAAAGTATGAGGTTTGGAAAGCATAATGGCATCAAATGGGATTAAACTGGTTAGTACCCAAATGGTATACTTATCTATCTTTTAACCCTACATATATTTGAAAATGGATAGATTTTTTAAATGTTTTACTCCGTATCTAGAATAAATGAAAATTGACAGTTTTCATTTTCCAATTGCTGGCCATTACTGACTTTGCTCACTATTTATTTTGAATTAAACTTGTATATTTTACATTAGAGCAGTTTAGTCCCGATGAAGATTCAGCAGAATGGAAACTAGTTGACATACGAGTATATACAAAATAAAAGTAGATTCATACAAAGTGTATTTCTTTTAATTCGTCATGTCAATCCACAAAGTGTTTGCTTATTATGAAAAACTATTTATTTTATTAAATTCTAGCTACTCGTTCAGGAGGTAGCCATGTTTATACACATTTAAAAAGCTGACGTTTCAGATATTATTAAGATCTCACATTCAAAAGTATTATGATTGATTTTTAGGATAATAAGCCTTGTTGAATTTCTTCCGCCTTCAGTAACCATCACCAGGGCAGAAATATGTAGGGAGCATAGTATTTACCGGGGAAACCACGTCGGCCGGGAACCTCCTCCCTAGCGGCAGATACCTCACGCAGAGCCTCGGCGTATGAGGACATGTCTGTCAGGATGACGAGCACGTGCTTCTCGCACTGGTAGGCGAGGAACTCGGCGGCCGTGAGGGCCAGACGGGGGGTGATAATCCTCTCAATGGTAGGGTCGTTGGCCAAGTTGAGGAAGAGGCACACATTCTCCATGGAACCGTTCTCCTCGAAGTCCTCCTTGAAGAAGCGGGCCGTCTCCATGTTGACTCCCATGGCGGCAAACACGATGGCGAAGTTGTCTTCGTGGTCGTCCAGGACTGACTTTCCGGGAACCTGGAATGGAACAGAGAAGAAATGAATCATTATGTATGAACACTTTAAATACAATAATATGTCTTATGTAATGTGATGTGTGAAGTGGTGTAGAAAGCAGAATGTCATGGCGGATTTGCTAGGGGAGCTATTTAAATAAGCAAAAAAACATTATAGCCCCCAAATTGTTTATGATAATTAAGTGCGAACGATAATCTATCAATTGCTGCCCAACTTCTAGTTCTCAAATATTATTTTTGGTGACAAAAGCAAATATTTGGGTTCAAATCACTATTCATTTTGTACATCAACAGCATTATTACGGCTGAGGAAAATAAAGACAGCAATCCCCATAAAGGTTTTTTGGTATTGAATACTTTTAAAAAAATATTATTATTTTTACCGATAATTTAAGGTGTCAAAATATATCAAGCAACTATTTGAAATAATAATCTATAAATTTAACACAATATTTGTGAAAGGTTAATAAAACAGTTTTTCATATTAACAAAAAGTATTTAAGGTTGGTAGAGGTTGCTGTCTGATTTATATGATGTTGTGTTTCATTGACAGCAGTTGATATTGTATTTACCTTGACAAGACCGGCTTGACGACAGATCTGGGCAGCAATCTCATTATGCGGCAGACCGGCGGCGGAGAAGATGGGGATCTTTTGGCCACGGGCAATGGAGTTCATGACGTCGATGGCGGAGATACCCGTCTGAATCATCTCCTCGGGATAGATACGCGACCAGGGGTTGATGGGCTGGCCCTGAATGTCAAGGAAGTCCTCGGCCAGGATCGGGGGACCCTTGTCGATGGGCTTGCCGGAGCCGTTGAACACACGCCCTAGAATAAGCATTAAAAATAATCATTTTTTTTAACTGGGACGGTACTTTTGGGCAGGACACGTAAAAAGAATGGAAGAATTTGTGCTTTTAACAGCAAAGTTTAAAAATAACAATTGCAATGGCTAAAATTGAAAAGGTTATTGAATTTGGTAAGATGCCAAATAAAGAAGGGTGGAACCTCAACATCAATATTACATGTTTGGCATTTTTACAAAACTTGTCATGCATTTCTGTGGTCTGTGAAAAGTGCAAAATTTTGAAAATATTTCATTAACAGTCACCAAAAATACAAACTTTTCAAGATTGCTAACTCAAAAAATACTACAAATGATTTATTAGTTAATTCTATAGCGGTAATTAGGAAAATGTATAAGGTTTCAAAAGACAATAATCCTCAAACTGTAATCTTTTAAATTCTATATGAAATACGTAATGTAATTTTAAAGTAATTAAATTAATTTATTCATTTTTAAATAATTAATTAATTTTTGATCGGTCAGTGGCTGGGTTGGCATCGCATTTGGGTCTCTCCCAGGCGTCGTGAGTTCAATTCCTCGGCTGGCTAAGTCCTCCATTACGACACAAGCAACATCTTCCGATTACTGTGATGGTAGCAAGAGATTTTCAAATATTGTCAGGTTATTCGTAACCAGGGAATATTTATTTGTCTTTAAAAAAAAAAAAAAAAAGAAGTAAAACACTCGAAATTGCTTTCACTGGTTTTCAATCTGCGCCTATTTTCACACATTTATTTCATAGAACTCAATAATTACAAAATGAGGATTTTTGTCTATTGAAACCTTACGCATTTCCTAACTACCCGCATAGAATTTACAGACAAATCATTTGTGGTATTGCAACCTGCAAAAGTGGTGTTTGAGTGGTGTTTTAAGTTCTTTTTCATTTAATATAACTATGACATATTATTATAAACCAATGATCCATGAAGACAAACTAATTCATTATTTAAGAATTTACAAGGACAACAATTTACTATTGTAAGAATTAAACTGTTTTCCAGAAAATGAATATCTCATTTGCACTTATCATGTGTTGATCTAAAGGCCTGATTCCATTGGTTAACGGATAATTCGGCAAACGTGTGAATCAGCACACTTTTTAAATGTGACGTGAGGATTTTTTAAATGGTTGGTTAGGTTAGGTTGGGTTAGGTTTTCAGACCAGTTATTTTTTTTTTTTTTGTACTTTTAATGACTTAATATCACTTTTACCTTTTGTTTTAGAATTATCATGGAACCGATTCAATTATGCGAGTAGCTTGTGTGCAAACTGCAAGTTGCTAGTAGCAAGCTGTACTGCAAGTTACTAGCAGCACAAGCTGTACTGCAAATTGCTAGTGGCAAGCTGTTCTGCAATCAGAGGTTTCCACAGTACAAGCTACTTGCAAATTTCAATGTGCTAATCTGCACAGTTACTTGTGAATGTAATCTGACAACACTTTAGATCTACTATCAGAATATGATGTAAAGTGAGATCTGGTGTTCTCTCTTTCTACAACACGTGTCTGACCTTAAGAGAAAGGGAGATAGAACGGGTATTATGAGGACCGTCATTTGGTTCCCGATACGGAACGACTAGAACTAAAGGGTTAAGGTAATGCAAAAATTGCAATTTAAGCTGCTATAATCCCTCTTCAATGTTTTATACAGATAATAAGTAGTTAATTAGTATTCTTTTCTCACCCAACATATCTTCTGACACTGGTGTCCTGAGGATGTCTCCTGTGAACTCGCAAAGGGTGTTCTTGGCATCAATACCGGATGTTCCCTCGAACACCTGGACAACAGCCTTTGTTCCACTGACCTCCAAAACCTATAAGAAAAAAACATTAATATGTATAACTCTTCAAAATGCAGAAAAAATAACTGGCTTCTTTTTTGGAAATTGCAATGTCTTTGCCTTTTGTTGGATGGTCTTTTAAAGAATAAAGATTTTACTGTGATATTGGGATGGCGGAATAATAGTCAAGAGACTGTAATTAACACGATGATATCTTTCATGACAGGCGATGACGAAGAGAAACTGGACAACCTCGCACGCTCTATATATAGTGTCCCTCTTTCATGCTGTCTCTCTCATACGAGATGTCAGAGCAGGTTCATTACAGAAATTACATTAACTTTGTGATGTCCTACCGCTGAGAGCTCCATCGTAAACAATCCTTCGGTTACATGTGTCATTTATGGGAATGAAAGGGAGAGGTTATGATGGAGCTATAAACAGTATTAAATGAAAAACAACATTATTTATACATGTTAACCAGTTTCGGCGTATCCGTGGCTTGGTCAGTGCATATATATAAACTGATTTATAATCATATAAATTAATGCATTTAAAAGTCACCACAGAAAGATTTTTATTAATTTACATAACGCTAGCTTTACTACCCGATTCGCCAAAATTTCAACTGGTTTTTCATATTGAGCAATCAAAACTATTTTTAAATGCGTATTTTTAATTTTGAACGTGTCTTTGTTTACCTGTCCCGAACGAATTGTTCCATCATTCAACCTCAGCTGCACAATCTCGGCGAACTTGGGGAACTTCACCTCGTCCAAGATGACCAGGGGTCCATTCACACCGGACACCGTCTTGTATGCTGTAATTGTGCAATGATAATCATCTTAAAATGTTTAGAAATAATGTAAACACGATAAAATAATTATGACTGGGTTCGCAATCAAAGCGATCCAGATTCAGACAGACGAAGAGGTGGGTTAGACTGTGTGGAAGAGAATCGGAGCAGGACGGAAGGACTAAGGACTGGAGGCGAATGGACCGAGGCGAGGGATCGCAGCCATTGGAGGGCATTTATGGAGGAGTCCAAATGCACCCCGGGATATAGGGCCATATAAATTGATCATAAATATATACAAAATAATAAAAAAAATTGTCTTAGAAATTAAGAAATCCCTTAATAATAAGTCTATTATTAACAATCAAAAAAAATCTACCTCATAGCCCTATCTTAAATATGCTTCCTTTCACCACTCCCTCAATCTCTTCGATCCACTATTTACCGATCACTAGTAACGCTCCCACCTCCACTTCTATGTAAATATATAAAATATGTGTAATAATTTTGTAATATTGTTAAGTTAGTATATATTTTGTCATGGTGAAGGAATAGTTGTTATGAAAGCGGTCGGCTTATGAAATAAAAAGTGATTAAAACAATGTTTTTATTGTTTTTTTTTACATTTTTCTACACAAGAGACCCTGAGGAAAATAATTTCCCTCAGAGCCTGTGTCATCTATGAGGATGCTGTGTGAAGTGTCTTTTTGAGAAGAGGAAGGAGTATACAAGGATCTTGAAGAGACCCATGTTGTAAAAGGGAGGAAACACAGAGGCCGGCAAATCTTTCCACAGCCGTGCTCTGTTGAACTCGAGAACGAATCTTAGAAATCACCCTTTCTCCTTGTTTCATTTAATAAATAACTTGAAAACGATTTTTTAATTGGGGACATATTAGAATGATTCATATAAAATACAAGAGTCACAACTGCCCGGAGCCAGTGGAACTATGTCATCCCCACTATGGGAAACGTTGAGTCTGAAGGAAGTTGGGGATGGGATGGGAAGGAGAAGAAGAAATCAACTAGCTATTCAGATCTGGTCACTAAACAAAGCTAAAGAAGTTTCTAAAAATTTAAACTCTCAACGGGGCGATGCTGAGAGTATCGTCCAACCTGAAATCTTCACTGTAGAATTATTTAAGTAATTCTCATTATAGTAAAAACGAATTAGTAGAAAAGCAATAAATAGAAACATTAAAAATTGGTTTAAAAATAAAATTAATAGGATTTTTTTTAAGATGAAGGAGTCATGTGACATGAGAATGATTTTCACATGAAAAAACTATGGGTTTTCCTAGTTTATTACAATTTTCTTGCTAAATTATATGTATTTCTATGATCATAAAATATATTTGAGCCCATTTTGAAAAGACTATTTTGAAATTTGCACAAAACTAAAAAATTGCAATACAAAAATATAATGAATTCACAATCTCTTGGATGTTACAAAAATATAACGAAATTAGGTGTACAATATGCATACCACATAATATGACTTTTATCGATTAATTTATAAAAAGAGTGAGAATGCAGAGATTTTATCTTTAAAAATTCAAATAAAGACATACTGGGGCGTGACCAAGTGTAATAATTACATAAAATACAATAAAATTGATTAAAGCACCATTAGTAACTGTTTTCTTTATCTGAAATGGGGAATTATTCAATTTCACAAACATAAAAATACTTCATTAGCCGAGTAAAATCACTACAATTACGTCAAAAATTCACATCACATGACAGCTGACACAATTTGTTAATTTCAAAAATAATGTCCTGGCAGGTCATTTAGCGGAATAGGAGATTATTTCCTTCGTTTTGGTCTGAAAATAAGTCATTTCGGTTTTACTTTTGGTGTATATATTCGGCATTGATCGAAACCAGCTGAGTTATCCCACCCCAAAAGTCAAAACGAAGGGTATTTTCAACAAATAAAAAAACACTTACTGAGACGTGGTTGCGAGATGAAATCCCTGGAAACTGCCAGGATATGTTCCTTGTGAGCCTGTTGGCTGTTAAGGGTAGCGTTAAAAGACATCTTCGACATCTTGAAAGAATCTAGTCGAACAAAATAATATCCAACCGATCACAGACGACTAGACGAGCGCAGAAAATCGGCCCTGAACGAATCACAAATGATATTTCACGTGATATCACGTGACTCGCTACTTGGCTACGCTCATTTTGGCTACGTTTGCATAACTTTATTCAGTTCTTGCTTATTCAATTAATTATTTTTTTTATGGCTTTCACCCTATGCGAAAATAGGAAGTATACCTATAATAGATATCGCAACCAGAGGTAAGTCGAACACAGTACTCACACAGAAGTATTGCTAGCATTCAGCATGTTTCAAACTTGTTAATCTACTTTGGAAAAGGGTATTTTTTTGTAATAAAAGGACGCAGTATAAAACTTTTCGATTGCCTATTCAAATTCGTTAATTATTATATACCTACAAAAATGTTGTCCCTTTCTCGCTAATGAAAATAAGTAGGCGTAAGCAAGATTATCTGAAGTATATATATATATATAAACATGTGCATCAATACACGCAGTGTGCTGCTCGTCTCAACTCATTATCAGTTCTTCAGTCCAATCATTTTTTTTAACATTTTCAGCAATTTATAAGAGCAAATCAAAATATGGGATTCTTTTGTTCATACTTGTGGAAAAAATGTTTTTGTTTTATATTAGTTACGGATCAGTAATTTATTTAAGTTTTTAATCCAGCAAGACTGAATGAATAGTGCAAACCCAAATGCCAAATTACATGAGATATATACAATTTATTACTTTCAAATTAATGGAGAAATTAATAAAATAAAAAAAGGTTAAATAATAATACAAAATACGAAAACAAGTCTCGACATTTTGGACAGTAGATAATTAGGGCCGGACCTGAGCCAAGCGGCACCTATTGGATGCAAAAATTTTGTCGCCCTTAATCACCTCAACGGTGCTGTGTTAGGTGTTAGATATTATCCAAATTTACCTTGGAAAAATGGCGCTTGTAGCGGACTGATCTAATGGAGCCTGTAGCGGACTACTCCAATTGCAACAGTCCGCTGTTGATTGAGAAAAAGCATTTAATGATTTCTCAGTTTACGACAAGGAATGTTGAACTGAATGAATTCCAACAAAGAGGGTGAGTAAATAATTCGATTAATTATTTTGAAAATGCAAAGGAAATAAAAATATTTTACAAATTATCTTAAAATGAAATGTTGCAAATAAACATCAAGGCCTATCCTCGTGCAGCAAATAGAAGTATTTATTGATGTACTTTTCTGTGCAGTCTGGGGCGACGCTACTTCATCCGTCATATCATTACAAATTATTTTAACTAAATTAAAATTTTCAAACGTTTCATCGCGTTTTAGAGTGGTAAATAATAATAATAATAAAGGTTGGATGATTTGTATAGCGCCGTTTTTGTGAAAAATCACCTCAAGGGCGAATACCATCAGTGATAGACCTCTAATCATAATCAAATGTTGTTTGATATGACAATAGCCATATTTAATGAATGACCAGACCTAAATAGCCGGGTACTTACCAACTTTCTTCTTCCATATCCATTTCTCCTCCCCACGTCTTATGTTTTTAATGGAATCGTGGGTTGGTACCATAGGTATATCATTCAGTGGGTACTTATTATCTTATTAATTGATAAACTAAAGTTCTTAAAAACTTAAGACAAGATTTTTGTGCATAGCGCAAAGGGTAACAATTATTTTTATAAACAATAATTATCAGCCTGAAAAACTCATAAGCCGACGTAGCTCAACGGTAGAGCATCTGACCAGACATCAGAAGGGTGCAGGTTCGAGTCCTGTCGGCGACATTTATCTTTGCTCGGAAAGGTTTTTTTCAATTTGGATGAGTGTTTCAGGCTAATAATTATTGTTTATAAAAACTTATTATCTTATTGAAGTTTATTTTTTAAGAGGTAACATTTTTTTGAATGTCATAGAAAAAAACGATTAAAATTTTTTGACGTTTGTATCTGACGTTTCAACAACTAAACACATAAAATCTTTTGATCCTGCGTACGGCCAGTATGATTGGTTCTTTCCTCTTTACAGGCGACCCATTCAACGATAATGAAAATGATGACGGACTCTCCGACGACCTCAATACAGCGTAAGTTTATTGTTCTGAATCCTGAATAACAATCGTTTTGTATTATTTTGTTAGCCTTCTCTTATCACGGATCCATTTTTATATTGATATGTGAAGTTATCTATGTATAGCGTCTCCCACACGTACGTTTCCGCCTTCGTTTCTCGGTCTTCTCTAAACTTCAAAGCGCCCACCGATACGCCATATCCGCATGACGGCCGAAACGTTACGTTCATTTGGGTAAAAAGTCATCACTTCGGCGGGGGTGCCGATCCGTTGATCGACTAATCTCCGCGCGGAAGTGTACGTGTAAAGGGATTTCTCAGAGATTGGAGCGAAATGTGGCCTGATGCTTGATACACTGTACAGTTTAAAAGTTTTGCTACAGTTTTGACCATAAGATAGACATCACTATGACCGTATACCAAAAAATAATAACGTCATGTTAATTACCCAGAAGATTATAAATTACTTGCATATGAACAATCGAAATTTAGATAGTTTCGTTAAAAAATGAACTAATGCCAATTTTTAAGTCTCCATTCTTTTCTTTTGATTTTCCATAAGCAGTTAGTGGAAAGCCATAAACAACAACAAAAACACAAATGCTCGCCGCATGCTCAAATGCTTATGTGTAAAGGCATAGTGCGCTGATCACTGAGAAAAACCTATGTCTCGAAAT